>MDKH01067245.1:0-45302 GCA_005239495.1 Nicotiana undulata
GCCCCACCAATTTCCCTCGCTAGCGCCCAACCGCAAGCAGCTGCCAACAGCGCCGCGCGCACAAAGAATGCCGCGCGCGCAGATCAGGATGTCGGAGTCAAAGTTGCTGCCAACGGACCTGTTTCTACCTTTGTAGAAAACTAAGTCCTTTTCTTTGTAATCATAGACTAGCTTTATTCCATGTACTTCCATTATGTTTCTCTAGCCTAGTTTAGTCTACTCATGTAACTAGGGTTTATTTTTTTAAAGCATTATTAGGGGGTATATAGCATTCAAAACTTTCAAGCAAGCAAATCCCTGTACTGGTGTCTCTACCCCTCGACACCGCATTTCCTTCATTTTGTAATAGCTTTCATTATTGCAATCCAGCTTTCATCATTTCAAACATTATTACTGTTCTCTCAATTGTTGGCATTGATTTTCCCACACGGCACTGACAATCTAGTCTAGCGTGTGGCGGGGACCTCATTTGGCGACAACAACCACCCTGACATTGGTTGCTTAGCCTTACGTCGCCCTTCCAAAGCATCTCCGGAAGGCGCCGCGTAACAGTAATAACGTAATTGATAGAAAGAAATAAGGAATGAAACGACAGTCAATCCCTCAAATTAAGGTAGAAAACTTTGGTAAAGCAAGAAATTGTAAAGTGTATTTCAGTAGTACTTGGAACTTGTCCTTACAAGTGAAATTTTCTAACCTTATATAGGAGTGTACAATCATAATGTTTTTTCCTATTTAAGATGAATTCATTATGAGCATTAATTATATTGATTGCTCGTTATCATCGATAACCATAACTGACACATTCGTAGCTATAAATGCCTTACAACGATTCTGATTCCCTTTCCTTATTTATTTCTTGTTCATGTATATTTCCTTCTTTTTGACCTTGATTCATTCCGTTCGCGCCTCTTCTTTGACGGTTGTTTAGGCTCGATCTTTTGTTATGTACTATCTCGTGGGTATTTCCTCCGTACCTGCCTTGTATCTTTAATTTAACTAATTGAGCATGCCAGTTGTCACTACGCTATTGTACCACGTGTCATGATTTGTTAGCTTACTAATATTCCATGTGTGACATCTTTTTTCCACCAATACCAGATAGTCCCCCCACTTTCTGAATATTGTTCAATTGAATATTCAGGAAGTGGTAAGCTTTCATGGAGGGAATTCTTTGCCGCCCTTTTTCGAGTATCATTGCGTCTCCTTCAGAAATGATGTGACATATGTCACGTCTATTTAATGCACATGCCACGAGGCTTCTTACGATTGATTCTACAGTTCAAGGCTTTACTGCGACTTCGTCAGTCACAAAGTGACGATTTCATTAAGACGCTTCATAATGACCTACTTTTAATGAAGGTCGTGTCTTCTTATAAATACTTCATTCTTTTTTAATTTATTGAGATCCTCCCTCTTCAGTATCCACTACATTACTCTTTCTTCGTATTTCCGCATCCATTTTTTTACTAACTCTTTCGACAATCATGTCTTCTTCTACACCAGACCGTCGTAAAGTTACGATTGTTGATGAACTTGCTCTTTCTACTGTCCCTACTAGAAGTAGGAGAGGTGGTAGACTTCGTAGTCTTGGTTTGTTATCCAATCGTGGTTCCTCTTCCCAAGGCAGTGCTGCCAAGCCATCTTCTTCTAAACCTTGGGCTCCTTTAACCCCTAGATCTTCTTCTAGGAATAGAGAATTAAATGTACCTGTCACGACCCAAAACTCATTAAGGTCGTGATGGCGCCGAACACTATTGTCGGCATGCCAACACAAAATAGTTAAATTAGGTTCCTGTTTTAGTATTTTGAAATCGTTACTTTACGTTTCATTATATAATAATAAATAAAAATTTACTGAGTAAATAATTATGTTTTAACCATTCATTTAACAAATACATCCCAAACCATCCCATAACCCGTGGTCACAAGTGCATGAGCAAATTTTTAAGTAATATACATGTAATACAATGTTTGTCTGGAGTACAAACAGGACAAGAATTTAGAATACAATACTATACATCTGAGGGAGAGTCTGCCGGCTACGGGTCATCTCGGTATGGTGCAGCTCACCTAAGTCCCCATATCAACCATGCCACAACGCCAAGAGTGGCCACTAGATGTCAAGTGTAGTATGAGTACGAAAACAACGTAATTACTGAGTAAATTTACTGAGTAAACATGTGCAACAAAATGCACATCAAGTGTAGTATGAGTACGAAAACAACGTGTACCCAGTAAGTATTCCGCTTAACCTCGAAGAGGTAGTGACGAGAGGTCGAATTTGACACTTGCTAGAGGTCAATTTAATAAAATCAAGGGTGACACTAAGCATGGATATCATAGGTAATTAACAGATAGGGATATGAAATAACAACTTCTTCCACATTTAAAAATTTTAATGGGCAAACCAATAAAAATATACTCTAATACTTATAACAATTCAATATATATAAATTCCCAACTCCGCTCGGAAAGTTGACAAAATTGCCCTCCGGCCCACGTGCCCGGATTCCAAAAATTTTCGAAGATAAATATTGTTCATAACTTTACGAATTCAAATATATAATTCTCTGTAAATTTCATGCACAAATTCGTGGTCAAAATCCAAAAATACACATTCTAGGTCTTTCTTCAAATTCCCAAATTTCTACTAATTTTCAATGACCAAATCTATATACAACCCCTGTATTTAACTTGTAATGAGTCGAAAAAACTTACCTTGACATAGATGACGAAAATCCCCACTTGAAGTTCTCCAAGAATCGCCCAACCAAGTGAAAACTGGAGGAGAAATGACCAAATCCCGCTTTTAAAACACTCTGCTCTGATCCCTCTATGTGATCGCAGGAAAGCTTTCGCGATCGCGAAGGCCTAACTCGCTGCCTCCCCACTTTCTTCTACGCGTTCGCATAAGACCACCTGCGTTCGCGTAGGCTTCTGAAGTCCCAACTCCGCATTCGTGTCTGCCTTGCCACGTTCGCGGTGAGCATTTCTCAGCAGCCTCCAAATTCCTCTTTGCGATCGCACTCCCCTCCCTGCGTTCGCATAAGCCAATCCCAACCTTCAAATTTTCCTTCTTCGCGATTGTGTATCAACGAACGGGATCGCGATGCCCACCAGCTGCACCAGAAAACAACAACAACAATCCATGGGAAAAGGATCCGAAATTATCCCGAAACACACCCGAGGCCCCCGGGACCCCGTCTAATCACACGACTCAGTCCCATAACATCACACGGACCTGCTCGAGGCCTCAAATAACATCGAAACGACGGATCGCAACTCAATTGAATCTTTATGAACTTTGAAATTTCCAACTTCTACATTCGATGCCAAAACCTATCAAATCACGTCCGATTGACCCCAAACTTTGCACACAAGTCACATTCAACATTAAGGATCTGCTCCAACTTTCACAATCGGAATCCGACCCCGATATCCAAATTTCCACTTCCGGTCAGACTTCTTAAAAACCTTCAAATTTCTAACTTTAGCCAAACGACTCCAAATTGACCTACAGACCTCCGAATTTACTTTCGATCGCGCTCCCAACACCAGAATCACCATACGGAGCTACTGCCTGACTCGGAATCCCAAACGGACATCAAAATCACTGAAATGCACATCAACCCAGACTTATGAAATTTCTTCTAAAATGCTGACTTCCACAATGTGTGCCTAAACGCTCCCGGGTCATCCAAACCCCGATTCGAGCATACGCTCGAGCCCGAAATCATCATACGATTCTGTTGGAACCTTCAAATCCTAATTCTGAGGTCGTTTACACAAAAATCCAATCTTAGTCAATTCTTCCAACTTAAGGCTTCTGAAATGATAATTTTCTTTCCAAATTGACTCTGAACTTCCCGCAATTCAATTTCGACCACACCTACAAGTCATAATACCTGAAAAGAAGTTGTTCACGACCTCAAGAACGATGAGCTAGAGTTCAAAACGACCGGTTGGGTCATTACATTCTCTCCCACGTAAACATACATTTGTCCTCGAACGTGCCAAGAACTGCTTCGGAGTTTTTCTGAAATCACTGTTTAATACTTCGTGCTCCTACTTGTGTTACCACCACCACTCAGTTGAGTACATTAGCTCGATCGAATCTGAATATATCCTTTATTATCCATACAATAAGCTCGGAACCCAGTTCCAACACCCGAAATTCTCTGCCAGGCCTGTTTCCAACATATGAACATCGAATTAACCACTACACGAAGTACCATAACATGATGGTTTGCCTTTGCTAAATTAGCACCATACATCGCATAATTCCTCATCTAACCATAATGACATTCCCTGATCTTTATAACCAAAATCCCACAAATCTGATGCCCTCAATGCACCTCATGACATACATATGGGTCCTGCTATAACGCTAACGACCACCACAACGGAGGATATGTGTAGAAATTGATAACCAACAGCAGAGTTAACAAATCATTGAATCTCTCCTCTTAACTAGAATCATCACCTCATTATGATCCAAATAATTGTATTTGTTCTTTAATATACTCCACATAATCTTATCGCACTGATCCTTGATCCCAAAAATCCCGTCTCACCCAGTCTGAACCGCTCATGCAACAAGTTACCCCAGACATGGACAACAGTCCCACATGATGCCACAATGCGCCAATAGGCCACAACTCGATCGGGATACATAAATAAAAAGGACTCAGGTAGGGACTACCCAACTCACGCAACTACTATGAACTTTCCTCAGAAACAGAAAGCAAAACGCACAAAATAGAATTTACAAAACCGTACTCAATATCACACTGTTGCGGCGTGCAACCCGATCCAAATAACATACCTGTGGCGGCGTGCCACGCGATCCACACATAAAATTCACATAAGGAGATACACACCGATCTAAATTGCTCATTATTACAAAACACTTAATATCGGTCACCAACACGCTAAGTGCATAATACCATTCCGGGGAGACTGATAGATCCATACGCTACAAAACTCAAGCACAACTGAGGTGCGATTTATAATCTGGATCTCAAGAGCTATCCTGCTCACATAACATCTTCACTACGCGGAATCTCAACACATAAGAAATCATCAAGCCATTTCACAACTCCCATGACACATCATAATATTTCATGAAATGAAAGAAGACGGAACAACATCTGATGTTCTAATACCCCTCAATGAGGAGCGCTGTACTGAAATGAACACATCTGACTCACTTAGAGCCCATAATCATACTTATATCCATCCATAGACCCCAGTCATTTCTGATCGCACCATACTAGGCTAATGGCTTCACCTGGGTCCATAGTAACCCACTTTTCCTCATAACACGCAAGAACATCCATTATAGCCGGAGCAAACCCCCACATTCTGCAACAAAATGAATCGAGCGCCCTTCAGGCGTAAATTCTCAAATAAGCAACATTACACTTCTGTATACTTGGTTTAAGCCTTCAATCAATTAAGTGACTACATGTCACACTTATACAATCTTCCCGTGGTCACACCCCACGAGCTTCCACACAAGGAAACAAGTCTGCACATCCACACCACCGACCACACAATTGTTGTAAAACAATTCAAGAATCCATAACCAGGAGGCAAAGTCTCTTTTATCAAACACCGATCTCCGGTGACGCTGAAGACAACACTAACTTACTCTAAACATTCAAATCCCTTTTTCTTGCTCATCCGAGTTCATGACATCCTTGTCAACACTGAACCGCAACCTTGATCCTTACTTCCAGTTCCATACTGCTTACTGCACCTAACATGCCAATATGAAATAGCGCAAGAATTCCATCATAACTCCTGAACCAGTAATAGGGTGAACACTTCATCATATAGAAACATTTTACTTACCTCACTTCAAGAGAACCATAACAACTCACGAGTGAACTCTTATAATCACCAATATGCAAATCCTCAAGTAATAGTCTATACCACCATAATCCTTCCGGGATCCTCCTACCCATGACATGCCATAATACTTGAATGCTTCCAAATAAAATATATTACGGTGACCGACAAGCCTCGCACATACCGTCACAAATCACATGCATAACTTAATCACGCTGAAGGAACTGATCATTGCTGTACATGTGCCATTTCAACCATGGATAACCAATCTATCTTCTTCTAATTTATCCTTAACTTGACTTAGAAATAACAATAGCTTCATCCAAAACATTGTGAACCCAAATCCTCACTCCTCTTGAGTGACCTTAAATCACGAGACCATGCCGTCTCAAATCCCATGGGTCATCTCATACCCTCCAATGCTACATCGCAAGACGAAGATAACATGGAACACTCCAAGCCTCTTATTACGATCTTCTGAGAAAGCTAAATTCTTAACCATGTTGCGGGCTTGAAATCCTTAAGCACCGCATTTTTAACCTTTGAATTCTCTAGGACCATTATTAAAAGTCACCCACTCTGACTTGGTCCCGAGTATAATCAACTCCAAGAACCTTCCTACACATGAAAACCCCCTCAATGAAGCACTCAGCTGAGTCACTTCCCTTGTAAATTACCTCTGTACTAAACATAAACCCTGAATCTTTCCAAAGGCTAACCCGATTGAACATGGCCAACCTTTGCACACTTTTATTGAATCCCATGCTCAATTATCACTCATGTATTCTCTCCTTATCTGTACTAACTTGCCAATACGCCGATAATCGGAAACCCCCTGAGAAAATAATCCTGCAACCCAACCGCAGGCGGTGGGACTCTCCCACTTAGCTTGAAGCTACTCCTTGGGCGACTCTGGAACACACCCAAATTCTTTCTTCATTGCTGACATGATCTTGCACAACCAACCCGCCAAATTCCTTGAAATCCTGCCGTTAGCATTTCATGAACCCTTTGCATCTCTAGCAACATTCATATATTCGACCCTTACCTAATAGTCAATAGAATTCCTCGTAGAAACTTACCAACCACACGACCAATAACCTGCTCACAAGAGATAACCCACCTATGGAAATTACATGTTGACATCCTCCAACGTTGTTGCATGGGAACAATCATTCCGACCTTGATACCACATCCTAAGCCCGTGCTCATTCACCAATTGTACCAGTCCGTTCACTCCTTAAGGACATCAACCAAATGCGCGACAATTTCTTCCGATTCACCGCTACATTGCATCCTTCAAGTCAAACAACCCCCTTTTCTGTTGCATCTAATCTCCCGCCGTAATAACCAATATTAAACTTAAGCCCGTGGACCCAATCACCGTCCACTAAAATTCTCAAATCACTCCATACTTCTCCTCAAGATGTGTATCTATCTTACCACAGAACTCATATGCTACTGTCACGACCCAAATTTCCCCAACCTTAGGGATCGTGATGGAGCCTAACATCACACTTGCTAGGCAAGCCAATGTTAGAGTTCGATTAACTATTTCCTTTGAATTTCTATTTAAACATGATAAGCAATTATGAAGTAAAATTTAAGCTACTGACTTTCAATGAATAATTTCAAATTAGACAAATAAGCAAATAAATAAAACGAGCCACAAACTAATTATATAAATAACTTAAAACTACCCCAGGGTCTGGTGTCACAATTCACGAACTACTAAATGATAGGCTAAACGAATAATGTGTAATTGTTCTGAATCAAATAAAACATTAGTCTAAATAGTATAGAGAAGACTCTCAGGATCTGCGAACGCCGACATATATATCTCGTGTCTCCGAAAGAGTGGATAGCTACTCTACAAATCTCCACTACTGGCCGGTACCTGGATATGTGCAAAAGAGCACAGAGTGTAGTATCATTACAACCGACCCCATGTACTGAGTAAGTACCGAGTCTAACCTCGACGAAGTAGTGACGAGGCTACGACGGGGCATTAACAACATATAACATGCGACAATAATATATGCAATAACGCAATAAAACAATTCTACTCGAACAAGAAAAATATAACTGAGACAATAATTATAAAGCAAGAAGGAAATTCAAATAAATAATTAAGTACTACAACAACAATGAAATAACTCAGCCGCCTTTTCTAGGCCTCAGCTATAACAAACTCTCAAATAATTTTCAAGTTTCCAAACTTTTACTTTAAATAAAAGTAGTACCAAAATACGAAAAATAGTAATATAAAATGGTAGTTTTCAAATCTTTATTTTTCTTTGAAAATTATTAAAAATATAATTGTCCTCCCTTGTTGCTCCTTGTTGCGGCGTGCAACCCGATCTCACTAGACATATCATATCAATTTATTCACCCGTATCACGATCAATTTATTCACCTGTATCACAATCAATTATCCACCCTTATAACAACCCCCTTATCACAACCCCTTTATCACCGCCTTTCAAGTCAAAGCCTTTCACAATATTTATGTCTCGAAAATTATAAACAGAACAAATTTCACTTTAAATAACAGTAAAAGCAGAATATGAAATAATGATAATAAAACAATAAGTGTTCCAGCCTTTATTTTATAAACAATAAAACATGCATATTGTCTCTTATCATTGTCTTGTTGCGGCGTGGAACCCGATCCCACCTATTCACAATATTACAATCAATTATCCACATTTGTCACAACCCCCTTATCACACCAATTTTATTTATTCATCAAAAACTTTCCTTGTTAAGGCCAAGCCTTTCACAACACTTTTAGTTCAACAAATTTCAAACAGAAAACAGTGTAGCGCGTAAGCTTCAACCAATATCATTTCACAATAAAACCAACCAGAATATATGTAAACACCGTAACGCTGTCAACCCAACTCAGTCTCTATGTACCATGATAAAATCAAAAGAACAACCAACACTTTTAATACACTTGCCACAATCATTAACAACAATCAATTGAAACCAAACATCTACGTAAACCTCAACAATCATAAGACAGTTAAACTGCATTCCTCATCACTCCCACAATACTATTAAAAATGGAACCAACAGGAACGTGTATATATATATCGTAAAAATAATGCCAAACTGCTCTACCGTTTTGTACCACAAGGAATCCATCCAAAACAACCAATACTCTTTCCAAAATAACCACAACAATATCTAAAAAGACCAATTAGTCATAGAAACAATAATGGACATAGAACAATTAAGATAAGAATCAATTAAGTTGGGAACGGGAAATGGATCATGCTTAACAGGCAAATTGGGTGGTGCATAGATACTCGTCACCTCACCTATACACCACACCCATGCATTTCACATAGCAAACAAGTGGGGATTCCTTTTCCCTCAAGTTAAAGTTAGACCAAACACTTACCTCAATTTCGCATGCCACTCACAACTCAATTATAGCTTTTCCTTTAGAATCTAGCTCTAACTTGCTCGAATCTAATCATAATTAACTCAATATCATTAATTAAGACTAAAGGAACTAACTTTATTAAAAAATATAATTTTTCTTAAGTTTTATTAAAAAAAGTGAAAACCCGACCCCGGGCCCGCTTGGTCTAAACTCGGGGTTCGGACCAAATTACGTTTACACATTCACCCACGAACTCAAATATACAATTAGTCTCGAAATCCGACCTCAATTAGAGGTAAAGATTTGATTTTTACAAAATTTCCTAGTTTTACTCAAACCCTTAATTTTTACCATGAAAATTCTTCGTTTTTGATTTAAAAGTGATGAAAAACAACGGGTAATTGAAAGAGTGAAGTTTATAATTGATTACCTATGACTTGGGGATGATATTTGGTGAAGAAATTCGTTCATAGGGCTGTAGGGTTCGAAAATTTGAAGAAGAAGGTCTGCCCGTTTTTAATATGTTTTTCTGCCAGCTATTCTGCCTCGTTTCTCATGCCCAATGATCCCGAAACTCAATCTTTTATGTGTCCAATGAATTCCTTGTGAAATTCTAGTCAAGTTAGGCTTTTTAATCACTCAATTTGACTTTATAATGAAGGAGATATGTATGTTTTAAAATTTACAAATAGTGCAGATTTTTAATACGCCGTCAGGGGCAATTTCGTAATACATGAAAAATCTGGCAACCTTAGTAAAATGACCATAACATCCTCATACGATGTCCAAATTCGATGATTCTTTTTGCTACGGGTCCTTAATTACGATATGGATCTAATACTTCATTTAAAACAAAAATAGAAACTTATTTGTTCAATATGATATCATTTATGGTTGAAGAAACGACGTCGAAGCATAGGAAAGAACGAACGCAACACAATCCAAACCTATTTGAAACTCATCCGAGCCCTCGAGGCTCTAAGCCAAATATGCACGCAAGTCTAAAAGCATCATACGGACTTGCTCGTGCGATTAAATCATGAAAATAACATGTAAAACTATGAATTAAACCTCAAAACTCATTATTTTCCTCAAGAACACTTATAGTTCATAACTTTTCAACCGGATGTCCGAATCACGTCAAACGAACTCCGTTTTTCACTAAATTTCACAGGCAAGGCCTAAATATTATAACAAATTTGTACCGGACTCCTGAACCAAAATACGGGCCCGATACCAATGATTTCAAACAATAATTCTTTTCTTTATTTCATAAATATTTCAGCAAAATAATTTCTTTCAAAAATTGATTTCTAAGGCTTGGGACCTCGGAATTCATTTCCGGGCATACGCTCGAGTCCCATATTTTACCGCGGACCTCCCGGAATTGTCGAAACACAAATCTGAGTCCGTTTACTCAAAATGTTGACCAAAGTCAACTATAATCAAATTTTAACTCTAGAAATTACTATTTCTCATATTTTAACATAAAAGCTTTCTGGTTTTACGCCCAGATTGCGCACGTAAATCGAGTTACTTAAAATAAGTTTTTTATGGCTAATAAACCTAGAATTGGGTCTAAATTCTTAAAATGATCCCTTTGGGTCATCACAGCTACACTGCCACTCTCCCACTTTGGTGAAACTCCTCCTCTAATTAACTGCTCGACTTCCGTTTCTTACACCTGGCCTTCTAGAAATTTAATCATTGCCTGACACTTCCCACATGTTTTTTTTTCCTCATCGTATCTTGCCCAGTTGTTGCCTCAAATAAATATCACTCTCTGTAGCATTTAAACCAGCAGATCACCACAACGTCAAACCTTTTTGAAGATCATCTTTCTCGAGACGCTTGCATTAGAAATACCTATTTGATCCTGAACCGCTGCACACCATGATCTCTGACAGCCTCTCCTTCAACACTACTTCACAATACTCAGACCCAATGCAACCGAAGAAACTATAGCACCGGCGAACTTAACACATTCTATTCGATCAAAGACGACGATTACCACATCACAGATGAAGATCCCACCTCACTTGAAAACACCAAGTCTTACTACTTTATCAACCCGAACCTGATCATTTATAGTCCAATGGTCTTTCCTTTGCCAGAAATAAGATACTGAAATCTCGAAATCACGCTCTGAGAAGACCTCCTTTCAAGTCATCCATTGCCCCGACATATGGGAAATCATCCTACCATCATATCAACACCGCGCGATAACCAATCATATGCATAATAACAACCTGAGCGTAGCCTCAAAGCTCTCAAAACCACAATTACTGAGCTGAAACAACATAATATCCTTCCGTAGAGAAACGACAACAAACCTAACCAACTACGCATGGAAAATATCACGCACCATATACGTAGTACCATTACAATTCCTCAAATTCTCGATTTATAGCAAGCTCTTCGCGACGTGTAAGATTGAGTAAGAAGAAACATAGGCATAAGCCTCAAAGGGATCAAATCGCTCGATGAGGAATCAAGAAGGGAAATGCTCCTAACAGTCTTATAGCCTCTCGAAGATAAGTACAAACGTCTTCGTACTGATCCGCAAGACTCTACTAGACTTGCTCATGACTCGTGAGACCTAAGGGAACCTAGTGATCTAATACCACATTGTCACGACCCAAAACCCATTAAGGTTGTGATGGCGCCGAACACCACTGTCGGCAAGCCAACACAAAATAGTTAAATTAGGTTCCTGTTTTAGTATTTTGAAATCGTTATTTTTCGTTTCATTATATAATAATCAATAAAAATTTACTGAGTAAATAATGATGTTTTAACAATTCATTTAACAAATACATCCCAAATCATCCCAGAACCCGGGGTCACAAGTGCATGGGCAAATTTATAAGAGGTATACATGTAATACAATGTTTGTCCGGAGTACAAACTGGACAAGAATTTAAAATACAATACTATACATCTGAGGGAGACTCTGCCGGCTACGGGTCGTCTCGGTATGGTTTAGCTCGTCTAAGTCCCATATCAACCATGCCATGGCGCCAAGCAGGGCCACTAGATATACATGTACCTGTACAACAAAATACACAACAAGTGTAGTATGAGTACGAAAATAACGTGTACCCAGTAAGTATCCCACCTAACCTCGAAGAGGTAGTGACGAGAGGTCAAATTTGACACTTGCTAGAGGTCAATTTAATAAAATCAAGGGGGACACTAAGCATGGATATCATAGGTAATTAACATATAGGGATAGGAAATAACGACTTCTTCCACATTTACAAATTTTAAATCTTTGTCATTTCAGTTGCCGACTTATAATTCAAGGCCAGTAAAAAGTTAGAAATCATAGAAAGTACTCAGCAAATATCATGCACAAGTAATGCCGAGGGTCGAACGGCTCGAACCAACGATAAATGTAAATTGTGCACTGCCAAAGGGTCGAATAGCTCGAACCATAGATGCATCTATTACCCCACTCGCGAATCGATCATGCGACGCAGTCATGTATAAATAACAGAGTTACCCTGCTCCCGAATCATACATGCGACTCAGGTACTCATAGATACACACATTCAGACAGTAAATTCATGCTTTATCAGGAAAACAATAATCCAAGGAAACTGATAATTTCACTTTTAATGGTCGCGAAGATAGTATTTAAATATTTTTCTAGAAATTCATTTACCAAGTTCGATAGGGTTTAAACGTTTTAATTCCATCGGTAAAGTTACAATTACGGCAATTAAAACAAGCTTTTGGGTCCTAGACTACCCGGATATAAGCATAATAGTAGCTACACACGGACTCCCCTCACCTCGTGCATACGTATCCCCCACAAATAGTAGCACATATTTAATTATTTCACCTATGGGGACAATTTCCTCTTACAAGGTTAGAAATGAGACTTAACTCGCTCCGAAGATTCATAACCGGCTTCCAAACCCTTCTGATGACTCAAATCAATGCACAACGCTCCAAAACTAACCAAATAACGGGCAAACTAATGAAAATATACTCTAATACTTATAACAATTCAATTTATATAAATTCCCAACTTCGCTCGGAAAGTTGACAAAGTTGCCCTCCGGCCCACGTGCCCGGATTCTAAAATATTTTGAAGATAAATATTATCCATAACTTTTCGAATTCAAATATATAATTCTCTTTAAATTTCATGCCCAAATTCGTGGTCAAAATCCAAAAATACACATTCTAGGTCTTTCTTCAAAATCCCAAATTTCTACTAATTTCCATGACAAAATCTATATACAAACCTTGTATTTAACTTGTAATGAGTCGAAACAACTTACCTTGACATAGATGACGAAAATACCCACTTGAAGCTCTCCAAGAATCGCCCAACCAAGTGAAAAATGGAGGAGAAGTGACCAAATCCCGCTTTTAAAACATTCTGCCCAGTTCTAACCCCTCTATGCGATCGTAGGAAAGCCTTTGTGATCGCGAAGGCCTAACTCTCTGCCTCCCCACTTTCTTCTACGCATTCGCATATGACCACATGCATTCGCGTAGGCTTCCGAAGTCCTAACTTCGCGTTCGTGTCTGCCTTGCCGCGTTCGCGATGAGCATTTCTCAACAGCCTCCAAATTCCTCTTCGTGATCGCCCTCCCCTCCCTGCGTTCGCATAAGCCAATCCCAACCTTCAAATTTTCCTTCTTCGCGATCGTGTACCAACGACCGCGACCGCGATGCACACCAGCTGCACCAGAAAACGGCAACAACAATCCATGTGAAAAGGATCCGAAATTATCCAGAAACACACCCGAGGCCCTCGGGACCCTGTCTAATCACACGACTCAGTCCCATAACATCACACATACCTGATCGAGGCCTAAAATCACATCAAATAACATCGAAACGACGGATCGCAACTCAATTGAATCTTTATGAACTTTGAAATTTCTAACTTCTACATTTGATGCCGAAACCTATCAAATCACGTCCGATTGACCCCAAATTTTGCACACAAGTCACATTCTATATTACAAACCTGCTCCAACTTTCGGAATCAGAATCCGACCCTGATATCCAAATTTCCACTTCCGGTCGGACTTCTTAAAAACCTTCAAACTTCTAACTTTAGCTAAACGACTCCAAATTGACCTACAGACCTCTGAAATTACTTGCGATCGCGCTACCAACACCAGAATCACCATACAGAGCTACTCCCAGACTCGGAATCCCAAACATACATCAAAATCACTGAAATGCACTTCAATCCAGACTTATGAAATTTCTTCTAAAATGCTGACTTCCACAATATGCGCCTAAACGCTCCCGGGTCATCCAAAACTCGATTCGAACATACGCCCGAGTCCGAAATCATCATACGAACCTGCTGGAACCTTCAAATCTTGATTCTGAGGTCGTTTACACAAAAATCCAATCTTTGTCAGTTCTTCCAACTTAAGGCTTCCGAAATAATAATTTTCTTTCCAAATTGACTTCGAACTTCCCGAAATTCAATTCCGACCACGCCTACGAGTTATAATACCTGAAAAGAAGTTTCTCACGATCTCAAATTGCCGAACGACGAGCTAGAGTTCAAAACGGCCGGTTGGGTCGTTACAGAACCAGTGCGCGAGCTACAGTTGCAGAGATTATTCCCTAGGAAGTTTCTTTTATAATTGATCGTGAAACCATAAAAAATCAAGTTTCATCTATTACCTCCCTTAATCCTACTGACCTTTATCCAACTTTAATCACTACTGGCCTTATCTCCCTGGTTCGAAGAGAATATTATTGGAAACCAGATTTACCAATTTTAGTCCCTGGTGTCAACCAGAGAATTACCTCAAACCAAGCTGGTTATTCCTTTGTTTACACATACCCTTTTAATTTAGTGTTCAAACCACCTATCGACCCAGTGATCATTGAATTTTGTCGTTATTTCAACGTGTGCCTTGGACAAATTGGCCCCATTGTATGGAGGGTTGTTGCGTGCCTTCGTTATTTATCAGATCTGGTTTCTATGCCTTTCACTTTTCAACACTTGCTTCATCTCTACTCTCCTAAATTGTTTCGTGAAGGAGTTTTTACTCTCGTTGCTAGAAGTAAGAGAGTACGAGTTAGCCTTGAAGATGGCAGGGACCGTGGCTGGTATGCTCGTTTTGTTGTTGCTCTCACTAGTGCACTAGTGGGTGAAGAAAATATGCCTTTTTCGGAGAAATGGAATTTTGCACGTAAGCTTTCTCCTTTTCTTTCCTTTTTTTTTTGTTGCTAAAAGAAAAAATCCCACGTGATCACATGCCTACTCTTTCAGCAACTATGGAATTTTTTGATGAAATTTCTAACTTCTGTGCTTGGGTAGATAAAATTCTAACTGCTGCACCTATGGAGAAAAGATATTTAAAGTACCTTTCACATAGATTTGGCTGGAAAGTGAAGACGCGCGTTACTTTTTCCATTTATTATCTTTCCTCTTTTCTTCTTTGTTGGTTCAAGAGTTTCTTACACTTCCCTTTCTTCTTTGCTAGGGTTTTCTATTCATGGTATTAGTCCCTTGTCTGTTCCATCCACTAGGCTTTTTGTGACTCTTGCCCAAAAAGGATTTTAAGTTCTTTATCTTCAAAAAGGAAGACGTATGGAGCTCGTGGCTCTGATGGTGAAGAAGAAACATAAGAGGATTCTTTGGTGTGAAGGCCACATGTTAGGAGACGTGTGGTTTCTGATGATGAAACTATTCCTTCTCACGTCCCTTTATCAAGTCCAATCCCTTTTAGACTCACGGATGAGCCAAAGAGTGCCCCTTTAATGATTTCTGATGAAGATGCTAATGATCCTCCCCAAGATTCTGTTGATAGATTGTTTGCTCATGGCTTCGAAGGTGATAAAGCTTTTGGGCCTGTTTATGAAGAGTTTCCCCTTGCCTCCCTTCCAATTTCAATTCCCATTAATCCACGTGTGTCCGTACCTGAAGCTACTCCTAATGCTACCCTCGTGGCTACTTCTACTCCTGCTATTCCTCTGACTACTTCACATACAGAAGCCGAACCTTCTAGTAACGGGAGGGCAATGAAAAGAGTTGTTGTTGAGGTTCTTGAAGGTGGGAACTTATTATAAATTTGGTCTAGCCGACGTGTGGTTGAGACCTCTGCTAGGCCCCACAAAGAAGTTGAAGTTAGAAAGTCATAGCTAATTGACCTTGATGAATGATATTCTTCATTTTTCCTTGAAGGTACAAGCTTAGTTGTATTTCCTTTCTTTTCTTTTGCTTACTCCTAACTCTTTCTCCTTTTTTGCAGTTCAACTTGATCGGCATAGAGCTTATGAAAAAAGTAATTCAAGAGGACCAACAAGTTATAGATTACAGCACCGAGATTGATAACTAGAAAGGACAATTTGAAGGTCTCCAATTGGAAAAAGAGGTTCTAGCAGAGGAGAAGAATGTTTTGGAACAACATATGAGAATGATTGCTGCTGAGTTAGCGATTGAAAAAGCTTTTTTAGTCAGGCTGGAAAGGATAAGGATATTCTTGAATCTTCCTTTGCTAAACAACTTTCAAAGGCAACTGAAGAAATAAGGATTTTGAAGGAATCCTTAATCAAAAGGAGGTGATTGCGGGAGAGATGTTTCAAACACTTACTCAAGCTCAGGAAGATCTCCGTGCCTCTACTAATAAGATTTGGTTCTTGGAAAGTTCTATTGCTCTTTTGAAGGCAGCTTATGATGCCTGTGAAGTAGAGAAAGAAGAGTTGAGAGACAAGATTGACCAGTGGGAGAAGGATTATGCGATTCTCGAGGACAAGCTAACGTTAGATGTAAGTTGGGCTTTCCTTAACACTCGCCTCGAGACTCTAGTTGGAGCCAACCAGGAGGGTTGTGACCTTAATGCTGAAATTTCCAAAGCTAAATAAGCCATTGAGAAAACTCAGCAACGTCAAAGCTTTTCCTCACTTGAAGTCGAAGATCCCGAAGTTGATGGAAATGGACTTGTTCCTAGTTAGGCTGATGTTCAAGCCTCTTCTTATAAAGTTAATCCTTCTTCTACAGTTGATGATGCTCCCCGGATGATGCCTCCATTGATGATGCTCCTTAGTTTTTTTCTGCCTTTTTTGTTAACTTTTATTTTGTTAGTTTGCTCTTAACTTAACAACTTTTTGGAAGGTTGTTTTTTTGGGAAGGTTTTGGGAATGTTGTTTTTTGGTTACCCCTATCTTATTTTGGGGTTTAATGATAAACTAATACATTTATTTTCCCAAGGTTTAATATATGTTTCAGCTTCTTTTACCATTTATTCCGCTCTTTGATATTTGAGCTTTTTCCTTGCATTTAAAAATGCTTAAACATTCCGTGACTTTAATGAACAAGGATTTTATAAAAAAGGGCTCTTTTATGTTAACGACACTGATGAAGATGATGTCTCATCTTCATATTGGTGTAAATATATGAAAGATGAAGTAGACATGAAAAAGAAATAATTTGAGGAAGTTTTATGCTTTGAACTTTCAAATGAATTTCGTACATCATTTTCATTTATTCATACAACACTTTCATAATTGCTTTCTTTGTAACAGATTTTTGAAATAAAAAATCGGGTCTTTGTAACCTAAAACTCGTAGGGACATGGAACGTATCCCATGTCCTTTTCACAAGTTTACACATTTCCAAGTTTTCTTCAAGAATTTTGATTTAGGCTTTTTTCTTCCTTATATGCATAGTCCCCCACAGTGTTAGAGCTTTGAAGTATAAAATCTCAAACACTGGATTACTCCTTACTTTTGGTCCATTTCCTGAAAAGAAAAATACAAACGGGACTCGAAGATATATTTAGATGATGACCGCATAACTCCTTTTTTTATCAAAAAGGTTGTAACCTAGCCGAGAATAGTTTAGTATTTCCCGCGTATTTCGGGTCTAATATCATCATTTGGTATGGGATAACTTTTTGCCTATCATCTAAAATTATTAGTAAAATTCAAAAAAAATAAAATAAAATCGTAACTGAGTGACACCTGCCCATGGGTACTTTCTTCGTCTAAAAGTAGTATTTATTCAGATGACCAACATTCCAGTTTGGTAGTATCTTTCCATCTATGCTTTCCAACTCATATGCTCCTTTTCCAGCAATGCCTCGAACTCTATAAGGGCCTTCCTAATTCGGACTTAATTTTCCCGCATAAGCCGCTTTTGTTGATTGAAACACCTTTCAGAGGACGAAGTCCCCAATCTTGAAGTATCTAATATTAGCTTTCCTGTTGTAGTATCACTCAATCATTTGTTTCTGAGTTGCCATCCTTATCAGCGCCATTTCTCTCCTTTCTTACAGTAAATCCAAATTCATTCGCATCTCTTCTTCATTTAACCCCTCAGTATCATGTGTATACCTCGTACTAGGTTCACCTATTTCTACTAGGATTAAGGCTTCAGTGCCATAGAAAAAGTGAAAATTCAGTCTCTCATGTGCTTGTTTTTGCTGTCGTTTGATAAGCCCACAATACCTCTGGTAACATTTCTTGCCATTTGCCTTTTGATTCTTGTAGTCTCTTCTTTAAGTTATTAATAATAACTTTGTTTGTTGACTTATCTTGCCCATTGGCTACAGGATGGTAAGGTGCGTACGTAATCCATTTAATTTTCCAACCCTAAAAGAATTATGTGATTTTCGTACCTATGAACTGTGGGCCATTGTCACACACGATTTCATTTGGAACTCCGAACCGACAGATAATGTGTTGCCAAATAAAGTCCGTGACTTCCCTTTCTCGCACCTGTTTAAAAGCTCCTGCTTCTACCCATTTTGAAAAATAATCTGTCAAAACTAATAGAAATCGTACCTTTCCTTTAGCATAGGGTAGGGGACCTACTATATCCATGCCCTATTTCATGAAAGGCCACGACACAATAACTGAATGTAACAGCTCTCATGGGCGATGCATGTTGTTGCCATGTCGCTGGCACTTATCACACTTGGCTACAAAGCTTTCCGCCTCTTCTTCCATTTTTGGCCAATAATATCCTGCTCTTATTAGTGTTTATACCAACGATCTTCCTCCATTGTGATTTCCACAACGCCCCTCATGTACTTCTCTCATCACATATTCCATTTGCGAAGGTCTGAGACATCGTGCTAAAGGTCCTCTGAACATCTTTTGGTATAGGTTTCCATGAATCAAACAATACCGGGCAACTTTTTGGTGAAGTAACTGAGATCTTTTTTCCTTCGAGTAAAATTCCGTACTGCAAAAAGTTAACAAATTCGTTCCTCCAATTCCAAGTCAAATTGCTAAAATCTACCTCATTTTTTTATTGGTCAAGCACTGAATGAAACAAATGTTACTATAATATTATCTGCATTTGTTATATCCGCAACAAATGCGAGGCTAGCTAACGCATCTGTTTCTGCATCTCAATTTTCTAGATACCATAATTATTGCTAAAGCAAGTTTTTCTAAGTGATGATATCGTGTTTCAGCATCCAATAAAAATTTGATAACATAATAAATTAGAGATTATTTACCTCTATCTTCTCGTACCAACACTGCGCTTACCACCACTTCCGATACGACAAGACAAATGAGTAGCCTTTCTCCGTCTTTCGGTTTGGCTAGTAGGGGCGGATTTGAAAAATATGATTTTAGATCTTAGAGGGCTTGTTGGCATTCGTCATTCCACTTAAATTGATTTTGCCTAATACTGAAAAGAATTTAAAACGTTTTTTTGAATACTTTGAAATAAATCTCCCCAAAGCTGATATCCTTCTTGTTAACATCTACACCTCTTTTTTGCTTGTGAGTACATCTGGTATCTCCTCAATAGCTTTGATTTCTGTAGGATTCACTTCAATGCCCCTGTTAGAAACAAGAAAACCTAAAAACTTATCTGAAGTCATGGCAAAAGCGCACTTTTCTGGATTTAGCTTCATATTATATTTGCGGAGAATTTTGAAAGTGCTTGGTAGGTGTTGAAAATGATCCCCTGGTTGTGTTGACTTGACTAACATGCCATCAATATAGACTTCCATAGTCTTCCCCATATGTTCTTGAAACATTTTAGTCACCAATCTTTGGTACGTCGCTCTAACATTTTTAGACCAAATGGCATGACTTTGTAGCAGTAAGTCCCCATGTATGTAATAAATGAAGTTTTTTCTTCATCCATATGGTCCATATATATTTGATTATTATCTGAATATGCATCTAAAAAACTTAACAACCCATGGCCTGCGGTAGAATCAATTAATTGATCTATATGCGGCAAAGAAAACGAATCTTTAGGACAAGATTTATTTAGATCAGTATAATCTACGCAAACCCGCTATTTCCTATTCTTTTTTGTAACTACCACAATATTAGTTAATCAGTCTGGGTACTTTACCTCTCGTATGGATCCAATTTTTAAAAGATTTTTTACCTCATCCTGGATCACTTGATTTCTGAAGGATCCTTGCTTCCTTTTCTTCTGCTTGACTGGTGGGTATGATGGATCCTCATTCAGTTTGTGGGTCATCACCTCTGGTGGTATACCTATCATATCTGAGTGCAACAAAGCAAATCAATTTGTGTTAGCTTTTAAAAATTCAATAATTTACCTTTCATTTTTGGGCTCAGATTTGCTCCGATGTAAACTTTTCTGTCTGGACAATGTTTAAATAGCATAATATCTTCGAGTTCTTCAGTTGTTGTTTTGATGTTATCATTCTCTTCTGGTTCTTGAATAACATCGGGTCTTGAATCTACATCCTTTTGTCCTGAAATGCCTTCAGTTGAGGTTTGTATTACCATATCCTCAATTGAATTATGTAGTTGTTATTACTCATCAGCAACATCGTTCATTGTGCTTGAAACCACCACTGAATTAATATTTATAGAAGCCTGCTGATCTCCACAGATTTGTCGAATCCCCCATTGTGAAGGAAATTTAATAACTTGATGCAATGTGGACGGTACAACATCCATATCATGAATCCATGGCCTTCCTAGAATTATATTATCAACCATGTCAGCATCTATCACTTGGAACTTTGTATCCTTGATAACCCCCTCTGCAAATGTGGAAAGCACTATTTCCCCTTTTGTAATAACGCTTGAATTATCAAATCTTGACAAAGATCGTGTCTTTGGTACCACCTTGTCGCTAGCTTGCATTTCATTCACCACCTTTAGCAGGATGATATTTACAGAGCTACCTGGATCAATCAAAACTCGTTTAACGTTAGTATCGTGTACAAGTAAAGATATTACCAGCGCATCACTATGAGGAATTAACAAGCCATCCGCACCTGCATCATCAAATGTTATACTTTCTTCATCTAATAATTCGCGAACTCGCTTTCCATGAGTGACTGTGACTTTTGATGTCTTTTTTACAGTTGTATATGTCATACCATTAACCTTATCTCCCCTACAACACATTGATTATTCTCTTTGGAGACAGAGATTTTAGAGGCTCTTGTCTATCTTCATATATGATTGCCTACCTTTCTCAATGAACAAGTCAGTTAAATACCTGCTTCAACAAATGCTCAAGTTCGCCTTGTAATAACCAACAATCTATTGTTCTACGTCCATGATCGTGATGAAATTCGTACCAGAAATCTGGATTTCTTTTGCTCGGGTTTGATCTCATTTCTTTAGGCCACCACAACTTCTCTCCCATACCTCTTAAAATAACTACTAACTCGGAGGTACTAACATTAAAACTGTAATCTCCGATCCTCGCATGTGTATTGGAATCACTGCCTCGTGTATCCCGTTCTTTTCTGAATCTGGAAGATGAACCTGCATCTTTTTGCCTTGATTTGGACTCAGATCATATGTTTTCCCGTTTAGACCGGGAATCTCGCCCTGCAGGTCCTATGTAAGGTTCATACCTATTTTTTCCGGACCATTTTTCGGATTCTGAACGTCTCAATCTAGATCTTTCATCAACCTAGTATGAAAACATATCTTTTTCTATCCGCAACTTCGTGTTGTACCTGTTGTACACATCATTCCAAGTTTTTGCAAGAAACTCTCACAAAATTTCTTTCAGTCTCCTCGTAGCTTCTGAACTTTTCTCATTTAAATTGCTTGTGAATGCCATAGCTGCCTAATTGTCTGGTACTAGCGGTAGCATCATCCACTCCCGTTGGAATCTATCCACAAATTGCCTGAGTAATTCTGTATCTCTTTATTTTTACCTTTAAGATGTCTCCATCCTTTTTTGAACCTTCTAAGCTCCCGAATGTTCTTTGATGAACGAATCCGCAAGCTCAGCAAAAGAATCAAGAGAGTTTTTAGATAAAAGAGCATACTTCGTTAATGCCCCTTTCGTGGGTGTTTCACCAATATTTTTAACCAAAACTAATTCGGTTTCCTGCTTAGTTAAATCATTTCCATTCACGCCAGTTGTGAACGCAATTACATGATCTCGAGGGTCGATTGTTCCATCATTTTTGGAATATTAGACATTTTAAACTTTTTAGGAATTACCAGAGGAGCATCACTTGGTTTCTAGGGCTACTGTGAATATTTATCAATAGCTACTCCTTTTATCATGGGAGGTACGCCAAGTATTTGTTCCATGTGATCGTTCTGCTCTTTCAACTGTTTCTGCGAAGTTAGTACCAAACTTTATAAGTTTGAATTATTTGGTGTACCTGACCTCCTATCGCGAGATTCATTGGGAATTCCTCCACTACCAGAATTATCGAGCCCCGAGCGTGTGTTATCTAAAGTCGCCATATTGAATGGTGGATGAGTTTGTGGCGCGTTAGGAAACCCCCTAACAAAGGCATGAAGAGCACTATTCACATGCTCTGCAATCAATTGTTTTAAAACGTCTTGTTCGACAGTTTGTTCATCCCATTGTTGATCATTAGTGTGTGATGTAGATCTTTTAGGTGATCCTTTACGGGACTGATGAGAGGATCTTGTTGGAGAGTGGTGTGGTGATGTTCCCTTTTGTGGGTTCAGTTGGTTATTGTGGTTACCAGTTGACATAGTTTAGTTGTGAGAAAGAAGAATTTGGAAAGTAAAAAGATTATCAGATTCCTGGTAACAGAACAAATTTGTGTAACCAAAAAATAGAATTTTCAGTCAATGCCTATATTTAGAAAAAAATTGGGTTACTGATAACCAAGTTTATCTTACTTTCTCAACAACCAATTTAGAAAAATAACAAAAGTAATAACTCAAATTGATAGAAAGAAATAAGGAATGAAATGACAGTCAATTCCTCAAATTAAGGTAGAAAACTTTGATAAAGCAAAAAAATTGTAAAGTGTATTTCAGTAGTACTTGGAACTTTTCTTTACAAGTGAAATTTTCTAACCTTATATAGGAGTGTACAATCATAACGTTTTTCCCTATTTAAGACGAATTCATTATGAGCATTAATTTTATTGATTGCTCGTTATCATTAATAACCATAACTGACACATTCGTAGCTATAAATGCCTTACAACGATTATGATTCCCTTTCCTTATTTATTTCTGGTTCATGTATCTTTTCTTCTTTTTGACCATGATTCATTCTATTCGCGCCTCTTCTTTGACGGTTGTTTAGGCTAGATCTTCTGATCTGTACTATCTCGTGGGTATTTCCTCTGTACCTTCCTTGTATCTTTAATTTCACTAGTTGAGCACGCCAGTTGTCACTACGCCATTGTACCACGTGTCATGCTTTGTTAGCTTACTAATATTCCACGTGTGACATCTTTTTTCCACCAATACAGAAAACTCTTTTGAATAAGGGAAAAAATCACAGGACCGAGAGGAGCAAAGTAATTCATATAATGAGGAATTTTACACCAAGTAGTCCCGAGTAAATACTCCAGGAACCACTACACACTCAAAATAAATAACCCTCAATTGAGATTTCTACTTCACTACAATATTGCTCACACTCTCTATTGTTTCTCACAGACTATTTTCTATCTATGAAATACTTGAATCTCGTTGTTTCTATGTCTAAAGAATGAAGTCGATGCATCTATTTATAGGCCTCACTTTCAACCAATCAGAAGCTTGCCTCTTTGCAACTTGCCAATTTGATTCTTGCCAATTGATATCAAAACCAAGTTTGGCCAAAACTTGCTTTGGTTATCTGGCAACCTTTTTTTCCCTTTCTTTTTAATGGGTGTGGACCCTATCAATCCCCCCATCCATACCCATTCACCGGAAGGTGATAACATCGGGGTTTCTAGTTTGAGTGCATGCCCACAATTTCTTTGCATAGCTCGAACTTGTCTCTTGATGCCACCTTGGTCAACATATCTGCAGGATTTTCACTTGTGGATATCTTCAGGACTTGCATAGATTCACTCTTTACCTTTTTTCGAATCCTGTGGTATATCACATCGATGTGTTTGGTCCTTCCATGGTACATGGAGTTATTTCTCAAGTCTATTGCACTTTAACTGTCACAATAGACAACATACTCCTTTTGATGCAAGCCAAGCTCTTTAAGGAATCATTTCAGCCATATCATGTGTTTGCTAGCTTCAGTAATGGCAATGTACTCTACTTTAGTTGTAGAGAGTGCAACACACTTCTGCAATCTCGATTTCCATGATATAACTCCCCCAGAAAATGTAAACAAATATCCAGTAGTGGATTTTTTGTTATTAGTGTCACCTGTCATATCAGCATCTGTATAGACCTTCAAGATTAGATCATATCCTCCAAAGCAGAAACGATCTCCTACGGTACCTCTTAGGTACTTGAGTATCCACTTGACTGCTTCCCAGTGTTCTTTTCCAGGATTTTCAACAAACTTGGTAACAACACCAACTGCGTGAGCAATATCAGGTCTAATGCCTACCATTGCATACATCAAGCTTCTAACGGTAGAACTTTGGCCATGCTCTCCTTTTCCTCTATTGTTGTAGGACACATCGTCTTGATCAACTTCAGATGACTAGCAAGAGGTGTGTGACTGGCATAACATTCTTCATGTTGAAGTGTTCCAGTACACGTTCAATGTACTTCTCCCGAGACAGCCACAACTTTCTGCTTGTTCGCTCTCGAACTATCTCCATCCCCTGAATTTGTTGTGTTGGGCCCAAGTCCTTCATGTCAAAGGACTTAGACAAGTCTCCCTTCAACTTGGCAATCAGCTCCTTGTCTTTTCCTACAATTAACATATCCCCCACATACAACAACAAAATAATAAAGTTATTCTCAGAAAATCTTTTGAAGTATACACATGGATTAGAATATGTCTTTATGTAAGTTTGACTTTTCATGATTGATTCAACCTTATTGTACCACTGCCTTGGTTCCTACTTCAACCCATAAAGACTCTTATTCAGTTTGCATACCATGCGTTTCCTTTCAGTTATTTCAAATCCTTCTAGCTGCTCTAAACAGATCTCCTTTTCTAAATTTCGGTGAAGAAGTGTAGTTTTCACGTCCAGCTGCTCCACTTCAACATCTAGGCTAGCTTCTAAGCTCAAGATTGTTCATATATAAGTCATTTTGACAACATGTGAAAACATTTCGTCAAAATGAATACCCTTCTTCTGTTCGAAGCCTTTTGCCACCAATCGAGCTTTGTATCTGACCAGCTTGCCATATCCATATTTCTTGAGTTTAAAGACCCATTTGCATTTGAGTGGTCTTTTACCCTTTGGAAGTTCAACCAGCATGTACATGCCATTTTTCTACAGAGATCCATCTCTTCTTGCATGGCTCTCATCCACTGGTTCTTTTCTGGATGGGACACCACCTCCTTAAGGCTTTCTTGCTCCCCCTCATCACTAATGAGGACATACTTTATAGAAGGTACCTGCATAACTCTACCCTTGTCCTCTCTGATCTCCTCAGAGGTTGAGGTTGTTCTTTTTCATGAGTAGGGTACTCCACTTGCTTGACATCATCATCAAGTTTCTCCCGCTGCTCAATAACCTCACCAGGCTGCTCCCCCTGCTCGACAACCTCGTCGATCGTACTTTTTGCACTTGTGGGATAGTTAGACGTAGAAGGAATGGTAACAAGGTTAGGGATTATACATGCTTTGCCTTCTCTGACTGGTCATCTGCAGTTCCAACTTCACTTTCTCGGAAGATTACATCTCAGTTTCTGATGACCTTCTTCTTTACAAGATCCCACAATCTGTACCTGAACTCTTCATCTCTATATCTGATGAATATGCAGGGAACAAATTTATCATCCAACTTTGTTCTCTTATCCTTTGGTACATGTGGAAAAGCTTTGCAACCGAACACCTTCATATGGAGCAGGACACCTCCTTGTTGGTCCAAACTCTCTCTGGGATGTCAAACTCCAATGGAACTGATGGACTCCTATTGATCAGGTTACAGACTTTCTGAACTGCTTCACCCCAAAATAACTTAGGTAGCTTAGCTATTCTAAGCATACTTCTCACCTTCTCAATAATGGTGTGGTTCATTCTCTCAACTACACCATTGTGTTGTGGGGTTCCAGAAACTGTGTCTGATCCCATGACTTAAACATTACTCTTCAAATTCCCTTGAAGTGTACTCACCTGCATTGTCAGTTCGGGGATGTTTTAGCTTTTAGCATGTCTCTCTTTCCACCAGAGCATGAAACTTCTGAAAAACTTGAAACACCTGATCTTTGGTTTTCACGATATAAACCTACAATTTTCATGAAGCATCATCAATACAAGTAATAAAATATTTGTTACCACCCATCGATTATATTTCCATTGGACCATAAACATCAGAATATACTAAATCAAGTATATTGAATTTTCTTTCAGACAATGTCTAAAATCAGACTCTATGTTGCTTACCAAATAAACAGTAGTCACAAGGTTTTACCGCTGTACCTTTGAAAAAGAGATGAGTGATTTCCTGGAAAGAATTTGCAATCCCTTCTCGCTCATATGACCCATTCTTTTATGCCACAAATCTGCAAAAATCGTATCTTGTGGCGCGTTCAATTCACCTCGGCATATTTCTGCATTTGTCTTGTACAACATGTCACGAGAAACTCCCTTTTCAATCACCAATGATCCCTTGGTGAGTATCCATTTTTTATTTGTAAATAGTTCTCGTATCCATCTCGATCCAAAGTTATTCCCTAGATTAAGTTCATCCGCAAATCATGTACATGTCGCATGTCCTTTAGAACTAATGTGCATTCAACATTTGTCTTGATACAGTTGTTCCCCACAATCTTTGAGTAACTTGTGTTACCCATTCTTACAGTGCCGAAATCACCCGCTACATATCTGCAAAAAAATTTCTCTTACCGGTGTGGCATGGTAAGATGCAGCTGTGTCAACTATCCGTTCTGATGCTAGACCTGCCAAGTGCATGCATTCCTTTTTCTCATTTATAAAGAGGACAACATTATCATTATTTTGCACCATGGCGATTGTGTTGTCATCATTCTTCTGGCCAGTGCTTTGACCTTTGCCCTTTCTTAGATTTGGTCAATCTATTTTGAAGTGTCCTGGTTGATCGCTATTGTAGCGATTTATGTATTTTGATTTGGATAGGTTCTTGGACTTCCCACGACCTCTGGATCTTCCATAGTTGCTTGAACTCCTTTGGTAACTCATGCCTCTACCTTTTGTGATGAGAGCATGTCATTGATTTTAAGGATTCTTTCTCATCTTCTCATTGAGTAGAAGAGCCGATGTGACATCTTCTAACTCAATAGTGGTTTTACCGTGCGGGATGGTTGTTGCCAAATTATCGTGAAAAGATGGTAATGAGTTCAAGTGCAAGATGGCTTTATCCTCTTGCTCGATCTTTTCTCCGAGGTTGGCAAGCTGCGTGATTGATCCATTAAACACATTCAAATGTAACAAAAAAATTTGTACCTTCACCCATATGTAGGGCATATAATTAACTGCTTCTTCATGTACATATTATTTGTCAGCTTTTTGGACATATATAGGCTTTCTAACCTTGTACAAATGCTACATGCAGTATCTTCATCAATGATGTTATTTACCACATCATCTGATAAGTGCAACCTGATTGCAGTGGCAGCCTTTTCATCCAAGTCAATCAATCCCAGCTTTCATGGCATCGGGCCTCGTGACATCACTGTCTAATACCTTGTGTAATCTTTATTGGATGAGTAGATCCCTCATCCTTCTTTACAATGTTGAGAATAATTCCCAGATAAATAATATTCACGGTAATAACAACGTAGTACCGAGATACGGTAACCAACAAGAATAAAAAGAACAACAAGGACACAAAGATTTTTAACATGAAAAACCTTTCTGAATAAGGGAATTAACCACAGGTCCGAGAAGAGCAAAGTAATCCACTATAATGAGAAATTTTACACCCAGTAATCCTGAATAAATTCTCCAGGAACCGTTACACACTCAAAAGAAATAACCCTCTATTGAGATTCCCACCTCACTACAATATTACTCACACTCTCTATTTTTCCTCATAGACTATTTTTCTATCAGTGAAATACTTTAAGCTTCGTTGCTTCTGTGTGTCTGCGATGCATCTATTTAAAGGAAGAGTGGCCTCACTTTCAACCGATCAGAAGCTTGCCTCGTTGCAACTCGTCAATTTGATTCTTGCAAATTGATACGTGTCCGTTTGGACATAAAATTTGATGGAAGATTTTTCCTAATTTTTTTTACCTTTTTCTAAAATCAGCATTTGTTCATAAAATTTTCAATTTTTACTTGAAGATGCATTTTGAAAAACTGCAAAAAAAATGTTTTTCAAAATTTTTACTCAAATTACTCACAAAATTTTAAAAACAACTCAAACTGAAATTTATGTCCAAACACAACTCTAAATTTCAAATACTATTTTCACTTGAATTTTTTTTTACTATTTTTTCGAATTTTGTAATTCTTATGTCCAAACGCCTACTTAGTTTTTTAGTTTTTTTTTCTTTTTTTAATGGGTGTGGACCCACAAAAGTTTTAGATTCTTTTCTTAGATTCCCAAAAACTGGTTTATGGTAATTTTTGAAATTTTCTCCTCCACTCATAAGACTTTAATTTTTTTCCAAATAAAATGAATGTCCAAACACACTTTAACTTTTAAAAATTATTTTTCAATACAATTTTAAAAATTCTTTTTTCAAATTTCAATCAAATCTATGTCCAAACACTAGCTTGATAATTCATGAAAATGTTAAACCCCTACTTCACTCTTACTCCACAAAATTCCACATGCTAGGGACCTCGGTTTGAGCACATAAATACAAATTAAATAAGTTTTACTACCCCTCTTCATCGCTTTATTATTCTTTTCTTTCCTGTTTGAAATCTCTAGTCTTTCCATTTCATATTTGAAATTCAGTACATCCTCTCTATCCCTCTCCATGATTGCAAAAACCTATTAGAAGAAGAAAAAAGATAATTTCCACCCTCAGACATCGACCTTAGTCTTTAGATTCACAAAATGTTGGCGGAATCGGAGTGATCACCTCCTTCTATAATTTTGGACAAAGAAAGAAACACTTGCAAATTGTACTTAATTACTCCGTCTTATGTATGGTGGTGTTTAACTGTAAACTGAGTTAAAGAAATAAAGATACATTTACGCATATAAAGATACATTTACGCACATACGTGTGTTTCACTCTAATTTTTGGAACAGACTAAAAATAAAAAATTGTACTATCATATAAAATAGAACAGAGAGAGTAGTAATATAATATTCTAACAGTAGAAACAAGTCGAAATGCTAGCATTTCATTACTTAAGAAGTCCAAAACATCTAGCCACAGCTACAAAACAAGATGACCAAATTTAAACAAGATCAGCTGCCTAGCTAGTTTTTTTTTTATGTCCAGAGAGACTCTCTCTTTACAGGGTCTTGCATTACATGACTAGTGCTAGAGGACGTAAAGCTGAGGTAAGATTGCAGATTATTATTGAAGTTATAATTAGTAGCGTTATTACTTGTTGAAAATGGTGATGATTTCTCGACATGAGGTTCCATTAGACACGTTGTTGGCAAGCTGGGAATAGCCTCTTGCTGCATCTGGATGCATAATATCTCTGTTTGAGCAACAGCCAGCTGCATTTGCAATTGAGATACTTGATTTTGTAACAAGGAGATTGCACCTACACACCCATAAACGGGGTCTCTCACTCTTGCATTTGCTTCATATACCAAACTGCTTACTGCATCTCCTCTTTGCTGTACTGGAAGTTCCTGAATATAAATGTAAACCAAGAAAAAAGGTATACTTACAAAACTTTGCATAACATGAAGAAACCATCCCTCTACGTCAATGGCAGAATTAGAATTTTCACTAATATACAGGAGCTAAAATATAAAAAAGTAAACACAACAACAACAATCACTCAGTATAATCCCACAAGTGGAGTCTGGGGAGAGTAGGATATATGCAGCCTTACCTTACCCTAGAGGGACAGGGAGGTTGTTTCCGGATTCACACCATTTATAGCCGACTAAAGGGATAAGTGCTCGGAGTTTCTCCATTCGACATTTTTAGTCATTCCAAAGTTTTATTTTACTTTTAAAAGAAACGTAGATTTAAATGATTACACAACCCTACGTGAAAGTTAATTAATAAAGGGTTTAATGTTGTTCTTTTGGGTTGACGTATTATAGTATTACATAAGAAGGATGTATAAAGTGTGAGGAAGAAGGAGAAATTAACCTGCAACATCTTGCTAACGTTACTAGCGCCAAACACCTTGTGGACAATGGCAAATTTGTGGGGATCATCAGGAGGAAAGTAAGGGGCAAAGACACAGTCTTTGGCACAACGACGCCTTAATAATTTGCAGGAAGCACAAGGAGAACTTCCTGATCCCATTTTGTGCCAAAAAGACAAGTTGAACTAAGAGAAATTTCTCTTTAATGAAAATCAATTAAGGAAGAGAGATGAAGTAGTAGTAGTAGTATAGCTAGGACAAAGTGTAGTTTGGAAGAGAATGAGATGGGAACCTATTTATAACGCGTTAGGAAGAGTTACTCTAGTATAGAATGGATTGATAAATAAAATATATTGTGAACACTTAGCATTCAATATGAGGTCCATTAAATATTGATCATGTATAAATGACATCATAAAGTTGGATCTTCATGGATTTACAAAAGAAAACACAAAAATAATAATTTCGAGCTTCATTTTACTTTTTGAGTGAGTTTAAGTAGGTAAATAAGGAAGACGTTACACATTTGGTTTCGGCAAAGAATATTAACAGCTCTCGATATACATTGTGGATAGGGATAGGAAAAAAAGAGATTTTCATCGAAATCACTCAGATAAACGCAATAATTCGCGAAAGGGGAATATTCTATAATTATAGTAGATTAATACATAATCTATATAAGAGACACTTGTTTCTTAACCGTAAAATACTTGCACAAATATAGCTATATGAAATAAGAATTGTCTTTATAGTGATTTCGAACGAAATTATATAGGAAGTAGATTTAAAAGAATCCACCAGAATAATTTAAATGTCGTTCCCCGGAGAATCAACTCCGGGAAGCTAAGGTAGAGAAGAAATATGAGAAAATATGTTAAAGTAGGCAAAATGAATGAACACTATTACACTATTACATATTATATACATATATTATATATTTGTCTAATATTTTTGGATAGACGGTTATATAGGTTAATTACTTAAACTTAAATCATGATGAGGAATAAAGGTTGAGAGGTTGACCACCGCCAAGATGCGTTAAAGGTCGGCAACTATTTATTTAAAGGTTGGCAACTAATTCAGTTTGATCAAATTCCACGTTATTGTTTGACTCATGTATATTAGAGATCTACATATACTTGTAGCAATATACTAATATTGACACTAACTAGCTAGTTGTAATAAATAATGAATAAGGTTGCAAATGAAATATTTTTATAGAATAGAAGAAGAAGAAGAAGAAGTGGTTTTAATTAAAGACTAGATAAGACAAAGGGGCAATAAATTCTTGGTAGAACAACTAGGGTTAGGGTTTAGCAAAATGGTGAGTAACGATGCAAAAGTCCTAGCCCCGAGCAAGAGAAAGATGAGCTCGACGTGAATGTTTGTTGGCGGACATTCACATGAAAACATGAAAATATATTATGTCTTTCTAATAACCTGTTCAACCATCCTACCACTTAAATTAGGTGTGAAAATTGGATACAAATTACCCAGATTACCCGAATGAAGGTAAACATTAAGTAGTAATTTTTTTCTGGCCAAATAAGCTATATACAATAACGGTGTACTAGAATAATAACAGTATCACATTTATTGTAGCATGTTATTTTTATTCTATTTTCCAAGTTAATTACCAGATCATACTTATTAAACAGCTACTCTTATTGCAGGTAACTAATGTGAGTTCTAAAAAATTATATATTACTAGTGCATAAAAGAAAGCAGGAGCCACTAATAAAATTTCAGTCCTTTTTTGTAGGCAAAAGAAGCTCGAGCTATATAGTGAGGTCCACAATAAGTAATTTTTTAGTTTTTTTTTTATGGTTCAAAATAAGTAATTTTTTCAGATTTCATGAATGAATTAATTATTTTTGTCCTACGTTACCATTGGAGTAAATAATGTTGGGGTATGTGTTTTTAATATTTATGTGAAAAGATTGTAAAGGTTAATATGATCAATTTCATAACTAATTAATATTAAAAGATGAATTTCTTAATGTGTAAAAAAAACCAACAAAATCACTTATTTTGGACCGGAGGGAGTACTAATTTAATACTGGCGCAAATCGAATAGGGCAAACCTTAATTTTTCCTCTCATTTTCCACATTTAGACATTTTAAGGTTTAATTTGTGTCAATTGACTTGTCCACCGGCAGACCAACAATATTTTGGTATATTAATTAAGGACTTTTATTAAAGGAAATTATTGTTTAAGACATTGATTAAGGACTCTTATTAAAGAAAATTACTGTTTAGACTGTAAACCATGTGTTAATGTTGTTTAATCTACAAAATACGACGTGCTTAACACAAATTCCAGCATCCAATTACATCTATAGTAATGGCTGGAAAAGTCATCAACCACCCCTATGTACATATACGAAATATTATGTTCGAGCATATTTAGCAGATCTACTATATTCAAATGATATGAGCTAAAATCTTGCCTCATAAATTCTTTTTTCAACTTAAAGGGGTGGATATATATTAATTATATTCTATACATATGTTTGTACATATATTATACACAAATAGCCCGCTTATTTGATTGTTTACTATTTCTAGTTGGTATATATATAATAATTATATACGGCTATATATACACATGTTTGTACATATATTATACATCGGCTAGTTATTTTAATTTAGTGCTTGGTGCCTAGGTGGGCAGCTATTTAGGTTAATTCTTCTAATTTCTTTTTTTAACTTTCTTCTTAGAGTTGAAGTCTCTCTATCCTCACAAGGTAGGGGTAAGGTCTCCATACACACTATCATATTACTAGGTACTTCCTCCAGTCCACAATAAGTGATTTTTTGGCATTTTTTTGTAGTCCAAAATAACTGATTTTTTCAGATTTCAAAAATGAATTAATTATTCTTTTCCTACACTGCCCTTGGAGTAAATAATGTTAGAGTATGTATTAGGAGTGTTTATGTGAAGAGATAAGTAAAGGTTAATATGATCAATTTTATTTCTAATTAATATTAAAAAATGAATTTAGTAATATGTGTGAAAAGAACTAAGGAGGGAGTATGTTTTTCTTGTCTTAGAGATACACTACCAAGAGCAAGAATTAATTTTCAAGAGCAAAAAAATTTATTTTGGCAGGTTACTTGTTAATTTCGTCCAAGTGTCGTCTCTTTAATATCCAAGAGTTGGAAAAGTTGGATATATTAATTGGAGAAGACCAAAATGAGAACAAAAGGATTGTAATTTAATAGGACATGAGTGGTAACTGGTAACATGCACAAAAATAAGTAATTTAAGCTGTTACACATCAGATTCACCATTAAGTAGTTGGCATGAAAATGAAAAGATTCTTCTGTAGTTAAGGCTTAGCACGACAACTAGAATTAAAAATCTCTATCAGCAAAATAGCGCAAAATGTATCACGAGGTTTCTGAAATGATACTCCTAAACAAATGAGAATTGAAGAACCCCAAGTTCGATTCTCACTCTTCAGCATTTAATGCTTTCCACATGATTCCAAACTTTTTCTTATCTTCTATTCCGAGGAAAACAGCTCTCTTTCCCAGCTACTAGAACACAATTGAATAATTATCATATCCAATTTTCTATGTTCACTAGTAGTCTACTAACCAAGTTACTGTTTCGTTTGAATTTAACCTTTATACAGTGACAAAGTAAAAAGAATTTATTACAATCAGATCACCTAAAATATAGTTGGAGCTTTTATACAAGGCCGCCGGATTTGTTGTTTACATTTTTTAGTCGGTATACAGTCAGACATCTCTATAACAGTCTCGTTTGTTCCGAATATTTTGGATGTTATAACAAATTGTTGTTATAGAAAATATATATTATAATAGAACATGAGATTTCATTCCGAAATTTTTTGACTTTTATAGAGAAGTGCTATTATATAAGGATATTATTATAGAAAGGTTTGACTGTAATATATTATATAGTGATTATACACGATTATATACATATTATACATATTATTTTTAATTTAATTTATTGGATGGACGGCTATATAAGTTAATTTTTCAATATAGTTATATGTATCATGCATAAAAATAGAATCAATAACCTAGAAAACAAAGTTACCTTTAAAATAAAAATTTTACACTAATTAGTGAGTATAAGTTAAATCCTTTTTTCCCTTCACCCTTACCTCATAAATTACGTACTTTTTCTTCTATAACAGTTTCCGATTTCAAATTTTCAAACAAAGTACCCTCTTAGGAATAAGAGACGTGGTCGACAGGATGAGAACCTTGTAAATATTAAATATTGTTTATGTGGGGTTATGGCAATAATCAGTTATTTTAAGGTGATGAATAAAGTAAGGGTGAAAAACAGACATCTTCAGTACCGTCTTAGAGAAAATAAAAAACATGCGAGCTTCAATGCATCCATTAATTGCACTTGGTGATATGGAAGATTCGATTATTGGGAAAATGGATGTTTTCTTCTTCTTTTGTCTTTTTTTATGTTAAGATGGAAATTCAAGGTAATCTAATCTTTGACAGCATAGCGCTATGCTACTTGCCTGCTTAGAGTTTTGGAGAGTTTGAAGAGACAACTTAGCAGAGATCCACTTGCTGCTGGAAAGTGCTCTTGGGTTCCCAACTCTCAAGGCTTCGGGTTCTATTCGGCTGAGAATTTATCTTTTTCCAGTTTTTGGGTCAGTTTTGAAGGGAACCTTAGAGCAACGGTAAAGTTATTTTCATGTGATCTATAGGTCACGGGCCGTAGAAGCAGTCATTAATACTTGTATTAGGGTAGACTATTCTACATCACCCTTTGGGATGCAGTCCTTTCCCGGACCATGTTTGAATGCGAGATACTTTGTGTACCAAGTTGCCCCTTTTTTTATATTGCAAACAGAAATGTTAAGGAAAAATCAAAGGAAAAAAGTGGCAAACATCTCCATGAAGACTATTGTCAAAGCTATGTTGTTCGGACTTTCCGAAAATGGTACATGGTATGTGTCGGATTCTCCAAAAATAATGTATTTTTGGAGAATCCGATACGGGTGCGGTATTATTTTAGAGAGTCCACCAACATAGCTGCCAAGGCTCGTTGTCTAATGGTATCGCGAGAAGGTAGAGGTTTTTCATACAATAGTGAGATAATTCTTACTATCCCCCTTCCCTTTCTCCTTCCCCTTCCCCGTGTTATGAAAATTTAAGAAAACATTTCCACGAAAATCTAATATTTCCTCTGCAATGTCAAGAAAGGGTGAGTTAGGGGCTAAGATCGGTCATAGTCCATAAGAGGATTCATTAAGAATCCATCATCAATTAGTTGTGAATGTTGGTATGCGTGATTTGATTTCAAGAAAATTTTATATGCCTGAGCCTTTTCTTACTAAGGCAACACGCTGGTTTTGACTCGTAGGATTTACCTAATCCAATTTGCTTAATTATGAAAACTGACAGAAGACTCAACTGCATAGGCACGTGATTGCATGGAGAGGGACCGAAGCTAATTAAATTTCTAGCTGCAAATGTACTCATTGTTTGTTGCTTAGAATTAATTACAGATTCCCTAAGAAACATATTTTATTTGAAGGCTTATCACCAGCATGCAAGGTTCATATTGCAGGACTCGGGTCAAGAAGAGACAAAGCAGGCAGTCTGACCTTGTCTTTTTTAAGTATACTCTAAATTGCCATAAAGTGATGCTGATCACAATTGTCCAGAGGGGACGTCTAATTATTTATTATATTGCAGGAGCAAATGTTGAACAGGAGAACGAGTAGATGAATCAAGAGGTTCTTGCCACAGCACAAAAGTTGGCTCTTTTCGCAGGCATACTTATACGACCAAATTTCTTATAGATTCAAATATGTTGTAGCAATTGAATCGTGCTACAATCAAAGTAATCATCTGTGGGAGAGATTGTAATTGTACTAACCATATGAAAGGGCAGTTGATCTCTTTGTCAAATTGGTGACCTCTAATATTGTAATACTTCTAAAAAAAATCATTCCTGCACTACCAAATTGTAATTAAATAATGAAATTAATATGATATTTGGCATTAAGTGGGCAGGGGAAGGAAGGATATCGGCAGAATAACCTACCAAAATATTTGGCACGTCTCCAGACACTTCTTGGTTCTGTTTCAAATGTCGATGTTCATCCAATTGGCGCCTGTGTCGTCTTTTGATTCCATTTCTAAATAGAGTGCTTCCTGAGCTTTTGGCTTCCACAGAAATGTAGGATCCTTGTGAGGTCTGCAGAGTTGTTTTCTTCTTGAAGTATTCTGCTGCCTGCGCCTGAACTAATGTACCACAAGAAAGCAATAGCAATAATGAACTGATAATTGTTAACTTCCCCTTCGCTGCCCCTTCTTGTTACATGCTCTGAAGCAGCATATGATGACATCCCACTTAATTATAGAACTCAATTCAATAATCCAATCCAATAATTGAACTATGAGATGTCGAAGGCCAGACAATGCATAAGAAGTAAAAAACAAAGCTAAAAGTCCTGAGTTTTTCCTTTTTCTTCCTTTTTTTTTTTTTTTACTTTTCAGGCTGCTGCGTCCTTTACATATCCCTGTTTTTTTCATATAATTAAGATATATCAACCTGCTCAAATTCTGCTATTATCATCTTCCCTTGCAGTTTCTAGTTTCTTGATGATTCATAGAAAAGAAGCTAATAGCTATATGTATGAGATACTAGTTTCTGGGAGAAAAGTACCTTCTAAAGCTAAAACAAAGGAAATACAGTTATCTTTCCTACTTCCTTTTAACCCTTGAGTAGTTATAAGCAGATTTTCCAGTTTTCAAATGCTATATCCTTATTATCATTGTTAAATCTTTTTGCACTTTCTTTCGTCAAATCCACCAAAATAGATTCTGTGCTAGGAAAATACTGATGCCATTCTTGAGGATTACACAAGTTTTTTTTGGTAACAATTGTGAATATTACCATAACAAACAAATTAATCAATACGTGAGGATTACAAAAGTTAATAACCTAAATACTTGTATTTGCGTAAGAAGTGAGTGCTGTGGTCCAATCTTCCTCAAGAAAACAGACTACTTTCACGGAACTGAACATTGAGTAGTTATCTTTTCTTGGAATCACAAATAAGACTGCTCAAAATGAGTCAATTCAAACAACATAACTCAAAAGCCATGTGATACTTATAATCCCATCGTCAGCCTTGTACATGTATACTCATTACTCTGCGCAAGTAAATAATGGACCTTTCATGAAAATGTTAAATGGTTTCACACAAATTTGGTTCTAGAAATTGTAAATGTTCCACAGATAACATGAAACATTTTGAGACAAGGTAGCCATAACATTATTAATCTGCCATTAAGTAAACAGGAAATGATGATAATAGAAGCAAATCATAGAGTACAGTATACCGAAGTGGAGTATGACTGACGTTAACTATGAAGGTCAACACATGAGTGATCTTAACGAAATGCTAATACTTGATACCTGATCTTGAAGAAGCTGAAATCACAGCAACATCTCTAAGCTTCTTAATTTTTTCAATTACGAACTCATCTTTTCCAGGGTCAACAACGTTGTTCATCTCAAAGCATAAAAGTGCCTTTTCACATGCCTGCAAAAGTACAATTCAGAGGCAGATATTCAAATAGGCTCGCTATAAGCTGTAGAATATAATAACATCTCTAGAGTTTTGATGCCATAAGATACAAGGTACATAAAGGCAATGCACAAGATAGCTAGCATCGCGTGATACACAGCTTTTTATTGTCAGCAAGATGTTAAACATGCAATAGTTAAGTAGCTTGACTGATCTAATTCCTACCATCACAAATTGTCCATACTATTGTAGAAACAGGAGAACTCAGAGCTGAGGAGAAAGGGCTAATTATAAGGAGATGTTTTCAGCAGTGAAGTGTAATTCCTAGTTATGTAACCTACATAAAGAGATTTCCTCCAACAAGAGGCATAGAGATAACCGGAGTTTTGGGTTTTCGCTGATTATCAGATCATATATCAGTTATTTCAACCCAGCTAGAACCTATTAAAAAGTTCACTTCTGGCTGATTTACAAACATATCCATAAGGGGAAAACAGGAGAACTCAGAGCTGAGGAGAAAGGGCTAATTATAAGGAGATGTTTTCAGCAGTGAAGTGTAATTCCTAGTTATGTAACCTACATAAAGAGATTTCCTCCAACAAGAGGCATAGAGATAACCGGAGTTTTGGGTTTTCGCTGATTATCAGATCATATATCAGTTATTTCAACCCAGCTAGAACCTATTAAAAAGTTCACTTCTGGCTGATTTACAAACATATCCATAAGGGGAAAACATGATGACACAATGAGAACCTATAAGCTGTGATGTTGGAACTAGTCCTTTACATGCACATAAATGAAGAACAAGAAAACAGTACGAGCAGTACTTTAGTTTAGAATAACTCCGACCTTAACATGCCAGAAGCATACAATGAATTCTAAAGTAGAGATCAAAAACTGATGAAGTGAGCCTAAATTTGCTACGGACTGCACATACTAAAAGTTTTATTCTGTGCCATTTCCACATGTAATATGCTTACAAGTACAAAAATTTTACAGAAATTTACCTTCTTTGCGATGGAACAAAATCCATTCTCCAGTGAATGCTCAGCAAAAGTGAGCCACTCACTATATAAAACAAGAAGTCTCTGATCATTGGTGGCTTTTTGCTCTCTCATAAGCAATGCCTCATATCTCAAGGCCAAGCAACTCTGTGAATATCCAAATAGCCAAGAGTCACGTACTTGGAACAAAAAATAAGATTTTACATAGTAATTATTAACAAAAAAAGACAAAAAATATAGATGGTAAAATAGAAGAAATTAAAACAATTGTCAGTTGTAATGTTTAAAAAGTCTCACAGCATAGGATATCCGTACCACTTTGGATGTCAAATAACATTTAAGACACTGTAACATCTGATAAGTTTTGTAAGCATCTCTGGCAAGTTCCAACAGATGAACTTTGAACCACGGTGCCATGATTCTAATATCAAATAAACTTTCATGACTATGTACAATGACATTCAGTTGAAGACTCAGTAAACTCTTAAATCTCACACTTTAGCCGAATTGTGACGCATATATATGGGTACGAGTCATAAAATTGATCTCATCTCCTTTGCTTCGAAGAATTTCAGCTTAAGCCATCAGGTATATAGTGGCGCTTAGCATTATGCCTTCATTACACTTACTGGAGAGTCAAATGGTTCATGTTCCTAATATCGCTTATACCAAGTAATTCATTTTCTCTATTTTTTCCCTAAAAATGTTTGCATATATATACAAAAGGAGGGATTTATTTCCTTTACCGGTACAACCTAATACCAGTTTCTCCAGCCAGCTACTAATCATTATTCACATCTTTTGCTACTCACATTACCTCCTGCGACCACCACCAAAAGCACCACCACTTCTACAGCTATATAAGTTATCTGTAATCTACTAAGTACTACATATTAAAGTGCATTCAAACACTAAAATCCTCTAATAAAGCAACTTCCTAAGCAAAAGTTTTCCATGACATATATAGTTCAAAGAGAATACAATTACCGAATACAACGCCCAAAAAAAATTCAGTAAGTCTTCTACTTATCACGAAATTTCAGCAAAATACATGGTTTAACGCATCAGACTCTTTTCCACTATATGCATCTGTAGTGTCATCAACATCATCCTACAGAAAACAACTCCTATTTCCGAATAACTCTGTCTGCTAATAACTACCAGTAATAATTTTCCAAATCAAAATAAAAATGTACAATAATACGCATCAATTGAAACTCAATAAAGCCAAAGTTATACCTCAGTATCTCCAATGAGAGCAAAAACGCGCACTAGAAAATCGACGATCAGAAGCTTATGCTCCGTAGATTTTCCAGCGATTTCCTGAATAATGCAGAGAGATTCGTTTCTCATGAACTGTTTCAAAGCACGCACCACTCCGTCCAAGGATTTGAAGTCGTTCGAAGCTAAAAAGGATTCGAGAACTCGAAAAGTTCCTTCATTGAATCTGCACAAAAAAACATGCTCAGATCAAGCGCATTTTACTGAATCAGAATGAAAATTATTGATAAATCGGAAATAGAGACAGAGAAAATGAGCACGGAACAAACCTCCGGCTTTCGATTTGGGATTGGAATAGGGAGATCTGCTGCGAGACTGCAATTGACATCTTCACGAGAAAGAAATGAGGAGCTGAAGATTTGAAACTGCGCTTATTTAAAGGCTTTTCGAATTTTGATTTTTCGTACTCTTGGACAAATCTCCAATAACTCCTCCTAAAAAAATTTGTTATTAAATATTTTTTTTATTTGAAATATGTAAAAATATGTAGAACTTAAAAATTATTTAGATTTACGTTATATAAATCATTTTCTAAGCTCCAACTACGAAACTATCCTTTTCGAAAACTTGCTGAGATAAGAATTAAGTACGCGTTTGACATAAGAAATGTAAAATTCGAAAAAATGGTGAAAACTTTTTTTAAGTGAAAATGGGATTTGTAATTTAGAATTATTTTTGGATATAAATTTCAGTTATGGTTGTTTTTGAAGTTCTGTAAGTGATTTGAGTGATAATTTTGAAAAACAGCTTTTTGCAGTTTTTAAATTTTCAAAAATTTCCAAAATGCATTTTCAAGTGAAAATTGAAAATTTTATGAACAAACGCTGATTTCGGAAAAAATGAATTTTTTTGGAAAAATCTTCCATCAAATTTTATGGCCAAACAGGCACTAAGTTTTGTGTCAAAAAGAATTAGGGCTTGTTTGGCCATAAAATAAAGATTACCTTTTTAAAAAAAAATCACTTTTTTCGGCCATGAAATTTTCGATATTTGAAGATGAATTTTGAAAATTTTCGGAAATTAAATAAACTCTGAAAAGCTAATTATCCAAATTTTGACTTCAGATCACTCACAAAAATTTAAAAATCGCCCAAATAATTATATTCATGTCCAAAAATAACTCTAATTTTCAAATACTATTTTTACTTTTAAAAAACAATTATTATTTTCCGAAATTTTACAATACTTATGTCCGGACGCCTAATTAAACTGATTCAAACTACAATTTGATTTGCAAGGTTGGGATAATCTATGAAGGTTGAATATCGGGAGAAATTCGAAAATAGCCGGATTTACAAGTTGTCATTCAAAAATAGTCATAGTAATCGAGATTTAGCCACTTTTCATGTAATGATAAATCTGAACGAAAACACTGTTCAAAATTTGGAAAATACTCCAGCATAATATACTGGAATTCTAGTATAATATAGTGGAGTTCCGTATAACATACCGGTCCAGCATAAAATGCTGAAAGTTCATACACATGTGCTTCAATCTCTAGTATATTATGCTGGAACTTTCCGCGTGTTGGAGTTCCATGCTGGAAGTTCATACACAGGTGCACCGATCTCCAGTATATTATGCTAGATCTTTTCGTGTTGCAGCAAAATAGTGACTATTTTTCAATAACTTTGTAAATATTGGCTATTTTTGAATGGCCTGTGCGAAAACTGACTAGCTCATACTATTTTTACTGAAATATCTTATTTGCTTTCTTCTGTATTTTCATTTGATTTGTTTTCTTGACAACCGTTTTCTTATTGTCCGTGTATCCCTTCAAAAACAAGAGAAGAAAAAACAAAAAAACAAATTTATTGCCTTTCTACTTACTCTTGTTATGAATAATATTAAAATATGGCTATATGTATGCAACATTGTGTGTTAGGGTTGCACTTTTGTGTAAATCTCTTCCTTATTTATAGGTGTCCCTTTTTTTGTATGGCTAAGTCTAGCCACAAAAAAAAAAGGTTTATATAGTTTCTTGAGTTCTTTCTCTAAAAGTTAGCATCCTTTTCTTAGAGAACATGGTCTATAGGAGCTAGCCAATAAGTCACGCGTTCGGCCGAACTCAATAACTTTGGTCCAAATTCTCTATTTATCTTATGAAATTTATTGAATATGTATTAATTATTAATTTAAACTCAATAACTTAAAATGATTAAAACTCTGAACCCATAACATTGATCAAATCCCGGCTGTGCCTTTGCTTATTCAATAAGAATTTTCGCAATTATCCCTATCTCTTCTGCCTAGTACGTCCTTTGTGTATGTATTTAGTGGTTTGGCACGATCAAACGTCTTGAATTTTTTCACTCTTATACTAATTATTGTCGGAGGAGAGTAGGTCAGCCTATATATTACTCTCCCGATACCTTATTTATGGGATTACGTTAGATTTTTTTGTTATTTTTGTTATTGTAATATTTTTTTCTAAAAATATATTCTTAGATATTTATTTTGCTTCTTATTGACATTAAAGTAGTCGCAGAAGTGCATAAACTCGATGCTACTAGTTTTGTTATTATCTAACGTACTATTTGTCAAATATTTGAATATTTGACCTTTCCACCTTTTAGCTATTGCTATTTAAAATAATTCACTAAAAATAGGAGCACTCAAATTGAGTCAATTCAAATAACGTAGGAGTAAGTCAAAACAGCATAGTCAGCAAGTCTTGTATATGTATACTCTGCTATAGTAAAGAATAGGACCTTTTCATGAAAATGTTACACACTCTTTTTACTTATAGAAATTGTTAACACCCCGGTCCCCGGAAAGCATGAGACATTTTTGACAAGGTAGAGATAAGAACAACAATAATTACCTAGTGAAGATTCACAAAGTAGGGTCTGGGGAGGGTAATGCGTACGCAGACCTTACCCCCATCCCGATAGGGCAGAAAGGCTGTTTCCAATCGACCCTCAACACAAGAAATAAAGAGAAGAAGAGAAAAGAAAAGAAAAGCAGCAGGAATCGCAGAAATAGTAGTCTAAGTATGAAAATTATAAAATAAATTACATGCAAGGATATTAGCCAGAAACTACCGACCGGGAACTTAATAAAATCCGCAAACCATTTATGGTACCCCCTACCCAACCCCGCCCCACCCCGGGAATGAAGTAAGAAAAGCTCTGGTATATCCCCTATCCTACAACCCTGATGCTAGACCTCTAGACCTTCCTAATAAGGGTCATGTCCTCGAAAATCTGCATTCTTGACATGTCCTGCCTAATCACCTCTCCCCACGACATAACATTAAATATTTGATCAGCTAATTAAGTAAACAAAAAGTGATAATGATATAAGCAAATCATAGTCTAGCACCTATCTTGTTTGGATGGTTGTTAAGTATCGTTTCATAATGTATCGTATTGTATTGTACTGTATCTTTTGATTAATATAATATTTGGATAAGTTGTATTGTTTGCCATTGTTTCATGATATCACGCACCAATATAAGAATAAATTTGCAATATTATAAAGAAAAATAATTATAATACGGGGTAAACTTATTATATAAAAAGGTAGGGTAATTGATAAAATAAAATTATTTAATAATAATGAAGGGTGAGATGAGAGAAAAAGATAACGTAACGACGCGACCACACACCAAATCGATCGTTACATAAAGTGATATATTTCATTATTATGTAACGACGAATTTAACGATACAGTATAATAAAATTTAAGTAACAATTAAAACAAAGATCGTATTTAACGTAACGATAGAATATTTCAAGAGGAGGAAGCAAGTAGTGGGCGATGACGAAGTGCGACCAAACTCGGCACATAAGGGATTGCCGTTCCATGAAAAGGCACATAATATAAACCCAACAGCTTTCCAGTTGCAACATCGAAAAACCCAACATCTCTTTCCTCAAGTTGAATCACCAAAATCTCATCTGTAACAATTATAATGTGGACACATTCTAGTTCTAATTTATATGCAATACTAGGAGCAGTCACAGTCAACTCTTTGTTCCACGAATTTAAGCTACTCAAATCATTCATATTATGTGCAACATATACCTCGATCAAGAGAGAGCAAATCGGACCATAACTTATGATCACCAAACAAAGCCTTCCTCCCTTTTCTACTATACTTATTACTTGTTGTATTCGTCTTTCAAAAGGAACCTCAATCATATCAAATTCTTCCTTAGTTACATCAAAACAAATTAGGGTTTTTGTCGTCTTACTTCCATGTGTATGATAATGGGTAGAAGTACAAGTCTCTGTGTACCAATATAATACCCCCTTTACATATGCAACTGTCTGAACTGCCTTACGAATATGATGTGGAATTTCTTTCAAAGACCTCCATAAATAGTCTTTTCCAATAGTGAAAATCGAAGGTTTAATCTTACCTGATTCTGCATTGTCAAGAACAACCACCTTGTATTCATCCGAAAGTGGGCAAATTCCTAAGCCCACTGCAGAAGGATCTTCATTCATATTCTTACCTGTTATACAAGTAGCAGTAGAATTCTTAAATAAATAATAAGTAGCAGTAGAATAAAGTAGAATATACTGGAAGTTCATACACATGTGCTCCAATCTCCAATTAATATATAATGTTGGAACTTTTCGTGCATAATATGCTGGAAATTCATAAACAGGTGTGTAGGCGTATAAATTTTATTAAAATTAATTCCATAAAGGAATTTGGATTATATTTTAA
>ML264413.1:0-11266 GCA_005239495.1 Nicotiana undulata
TCCATTTCCCTTCCTTGTTTAGCTTTAGCATTTGATTCAGAGATATACATTATAGTTTTAGCACAGTTAGATTTATTTCTTCTTAGATGCTCGTGACTATTGACTCCAGTTCTTGGGAGGTTTGTTTAGAGTATTAAGGGGACGCTAAGACTTATTATTATAAATTTTGATGTGGTTACTTGCTTATTATTTAATTGTGAACTAATATAATTGGATAAATGCGTAGTAAAGTGATGGTCGGCTAGCCTAATTCCACGATAGGCGCCATCACGGCCTGTTAGGATTTGGGGTCGTGACATTCGCGATCGCATAGAGTAAAGTTTGAGGTCCCTTTTTTTTTTTTGTTATACGCGATCGCATATGTCCAGGTGCGAACGCGAAGCCTGGGGAAGTTTACTCTACGCGAAAGCACCAGGACGGTCGCGATCGCATAGAGTTAGGAAGGGCTGGGGGCTGGGTAGTCCATAGGCAGTGCGAATGCGGCCTTAGACTCGCGATCGCGTAGGTCTGGGATGTTGAGCCTATGAAAACGCAGCCCTAGGCTCGCGATCGCGTAGAACACCTGTCCAGTAGTATAAAAAGTCTTTTAAAAATGGGAAGACCTTATTCTTCACCATATTTTCGAGGTTTACAACCCTAATAGTGATTTTCTTCAACAATTATCATCCCCAAGTCATAGGTAACCAATTCTAAACTTTGTTCCTTCAATTCCTTACTGTTTTTTATCACTTTTAAAGCAAAATCTAAGAATTTTCATGGTAAAAATTGAGGATTTGGGTAGAATTAGGGAATTTTTTATTAATCGAATCTTTATATCGAATTAATGCCGGATTTCAAAACTAATAATATATTTGGGTTCGTGGGTGAATGGGTAAACGTAATTTGGTCCGAACCCCGAGTTTAGACCAAGCGATCCCGGAGTCGGGTTTTCACTTTTTTCGAGGAAACTTAGGAAAAAGTATAGTTTTCAATAAAGTTAGTTCCTTTAGCATAGATTGATGATATTGAGTTAATTATGATTAGATTCGAACAAGTTAGAGGTGAACTCAAAAGGAAAAGCAGTGATTGAGCAGTGAGTGGCATGCAAAATTGAGGTAAGTGTTTGGTCTAACTTTGACTTGAGGGAATAGGAATCCCCACTTATTTGCTATGTGAAATGCATGGGCGTGGTGTATAGGTGAGGTGACGAGTATCTATGCACCACCCAAATGGCCTGTTAAACATGATCCCTTCCCCGTTCCCAATCTAATTGATCCCGGTCTTAATTGTTCTTTGTTAATTATTATTTCCATGACTACTAGGCCTCATTATTTTGCTGTTAAATATTATTTTGGTTATTTTAGAAGAATATTGGTTGTGTATTTGGTTCTCTTGGAGGACAGAAGTGTTGAGAAATTTGACACCATTTTTGGAAATATATATATATATATATATATATATATATATATATATATATATATATATATATATATATATATATTCATGTCGGTTTCTTTGATTATTTACATTTGTTGTTGCGAGTGGTTGAAAGTGGATAATTAGTCTGATAAGGGTGGATAATTGGTGTGATAAGGGTGGATAATTGATTGTGACATTATGAATAGGTGGGATTGGGTTGCACGCCGCAACAAGATAGTGAAATGGGGAATAATGATGTGTTACTGATTTTGAACTTTAAATGATTGGGAAATTCTTGTTTTACTGTACAATTTTTCTTGTATTTAGCACATGTGATTATTTTAAAGTAAAGTTTGGAAACTTGGAGTTTTACTTGAGTATTGGTTATAGCTGACCTGGAAAAGGCGGCTGAGTTACTTTATTGTTGTGCAGTATTTGTTTATTTTTTTAGAATTTCTTTCTTGCTTTATTATTTATGTTGTCACATGATATATTGTTAATGCTCTGCCTTAACCTCGTCACTACTTCGTCGAGGTTAGACTCGGCACTTACTCAATACACGGGGTCGGTTGTACTGATACTACACTCTGCACTCTTTTGTGCAGATTCAGGTACTATCCAGTAGTAGAGATTTGTAGAGCATCCACCTATTCATTCAAAGACACGAGGTATATCTGCCGGCGTTCGCAGATCCCGAGAGTCTTCTCTTATTTTACATATGTTGTTGTATTGTATTCAGAACAATTATACTATTTCTTTCAGCCCAATATTTGTAGTATTCTTTAGTAGTTCGTGAATGGTGACACCAGACTCTGGGGTATTTCTAGATCTATTTATATAATTAGCTCGTGGCTCATTTTTATTTAATTGTTTAATATTTTATCTGTGGAAATCAATTACATTAAGTTTACTTTGAATTTATTTATTGATGCTTAAGAAAATAATCAAAGGAAATTAGCTACTCGAATTCTAACATTGGCTTGCCTAGCAAGTGTGGTGTTAGGCGCCATCACAATCCCTAAGGTTGGAAATTTGGGTCGTGACAATATTACTACAATAAAAGCGGGGGGAAAATGTGTGTACGAAAAATTACCCGCATTTTCTTATGGATTGTACCACACAAACATTGGTTTTGTTGAATCATATGCCATAGTAAACAAAAGGTTTACTACTTCTAATGATTTTATCATTTGGCATGACCGGTTAGGCCATCCTGGTTCTAACATGATGCGCAGAATAATAGAGAATTCAAATGGGCACATATTGTAGAACAAGAAGATTCTTCACTTGAAGGAATTCTCTTGTGATGCTTGTTCTCAAGGAAAATTGGTTATTAAACCATCAACAACTAAAGTTGGGATTGAATCCCCTGCATTTCTGGAACGTATACATGGTGATATATGTGGGCCTATACACCCTTCATGTGGACCATTCAAGTATTTTATGGTCTTGATAGACGCATCTACAAGATGGTCACACGTGTGCTTATTGTCAACTCGTAAGATGGCATTTGCGAGATTGTTGGCCCAAATAATAAGGTTAAGAGCACAATTTTTAGATTATGCAATTAAGACAATTTGTCTTGATAATGCTGGTGAATTTACATCTAAGGACTTTACTGATTACTGTATGTCCACTAAAATAAAAGTTGAGCATCCAGTTGCTCATGTTCATACTCAAAATGGTCTAACAGAATCATTGATTAAACGCCTCCAATTAATATCTACACCATTGGTAATGAGGACAAATTTTCCCCTTTCAGTGTGGGGACATGCTATTTTGCAGGCAGTAGTACTTGTGCGCATAAGACCAACCAGTTATCATGAAGTCTCCCCATTACAGTTGGCTTTTGGTCAGGAGACTAATATTTCCCATCTAAGAATTTTTGGATGTGCGGTATATGTTCCCATCGCTCCACCACAACGCACAAAGATGGGTCCCCAAAGAATGTTGGGAGTATATGTTGGTTATGAATTTCCTTCTATTATTAAATATTTGGAGCCTATGACAGGAGATTTGTTTACAGCCAGATTTGCTGATTGTCATTTTAATGAATCAGTTTTTCCAACATTAGGGGGAGAAAATAAACGGCTGGAAAAAGAGAGAGATTGAAACATATTATCTCTATCTCATTTGAATCCTCGTATCAATGTGAAAAAGAAGTTCAAAAGATCATTTATATGCAAAATGTTGCAAATCAATTGCCAGATGCATTTACTAACCTTCCACGGTTACTAAATCACATATTCCAGCTGTTAATGCTCCAATTCGAGTTGATATTCCAACTGGACAGTATGATAATGCAAATGAGTCTAGGCCACGCCTTAAACGTGGTAGACCAATTGGTTCCAAGGATAAAAATCCACGAAAAAGGAAAGGAGAAAATGATCAAGTTGATCATAACATGGAGGCAATTGCTCAAGAGGAACATAAAGACATAGTTATTGATAAGACCTCACAGGAAGTTCTAGTACCTGGAAATGATGAAAATGAAGAGATCTCAATAAGTTATGTCTCTACGGGAAAAAGGTGGAACCAAAATAACGTTATTGTTAACAATTATTTTGCATATAATATTGCAGTTGACATAATGCAACAAGATGAGGATCTTGAGCCAAAATCCGTCGATGAATGTAGACAAAGAAATGATTGGGCAAAAGGGAAAAATGCAATTCAAGCGGAATTGGCTTCACTCGAAAAACGTGAAGTTTCCGGATCAATAGTCCGAACGCCAGAAGGTGTCAAACCAGTGGGGTACAAATGAGTTTTTTGTGCGAAAACGAAATGAGAAAGATGAAGTCGTAAGATATAAAGCACGACTTGTTGCACAAGGGTTTTTGCAAAGGCCTGACATTGATTATATGGAGACATATTCTCATGTGATAGATGCAATTACCTTCAGGTATCTAATAAATCTTGCAGTCCATGAAAAGCTTGATATGCGGTTGATGGATGTTGTCACGACCTACTTATATGACTCCTTGGACAATGAAATTTTTATGAAAATCCCTGAAGGATTTAAAATTCCTTCAGCACATAAAAGTTCAAGGGAAACTTGTTCAATAAAGCTTCAGAAATCCTTATACGGGTTGAAGCAATCAGGGAGAGTGTGGTACAATCGTCTTAGCGAGTATTTTCTAAAGGAAGGGTACAAAAATGACCCTATTTGCCCCTGTGTGTTTATTAAGAGGTCTGGATCTGCATTTGTCATCATAGCTGTGTATGTTGATGACTTGAATATCATTGGAACTTCTAAATAGCTTCCAAAGGCTGTAGAGTGTTTGAAGAAAGAGTTTGAAATGAAAGATCTTGGTAAGACAATTTTGTCTTGGCCTAGAGATTGAGCATGTAACAAATAGAATTTTTGTCCATCAATCAACATACGCTGAAAAGATCATGGATAATGCACATCCATTGAGTACCCCAATGGTTGTGAGATCGCTTGACATAAATAAAGATCCATTTCGGCCTCAAGAAAATGACGAAGAGCTCGTTCGTGATGAAACTCCATATCTTAGTGAAATTGGGGCACTGATGTATCTTGCTAACAATACCCGGCCATATATTGCTTTTGCTGTAAGCTTATTAGCAAGGTTCAGTTCTCCCCAACAAGAATAAATTGGAATGGTGTTAAGCATATATTTAGATATCTTCGGGGAACTCTAGATATGGGATTGTTCTATTCTAATGAATTCAAGTCAGAAATGATTGGCTATGCCGATGCAGGTTATTTGTCTGATCCACATAAAGCCCGATCTCAAATAGGCTATTTGTTTACATATGGAGGTACAACTATATCATGGCGTTCAATGAAACAAATAATAGCTTCCACATCTTCTAATCATGCTGAGATAATAGCCATTCATGAAGCTAGTCGGGAATGCATTTGGTTGAGATCAATGACTCAATATATTCAGGAAATGTGTGGTTTTCTTATGAAAAAAAGATAATCCAACTATATTATATGAAGATAATGCTGCTTGCATCGCTCAACTGAAAGGAGGATACATCAAAGGATACAAAACAAAGCACATTTCACCAAAGTTCTTTTTCACGCATGATCTTCAACAAAATGGTGAAATTAATGTTCAACATATTCGTTCATGTGAAAATTTGGCTGATCTATTCACTAAGGCATTACCAACGTCAACATTTGAGAAGTTGAGATAGAATATTGGAATGCGACGTCTTCGAGAAATAAAGTGATATTTTCATGAGGGGGAGTAAGATATGTGATGTACTCTTTTTTTCTTAGCCTAGGTTTTGTCCCACTGTGTTTTCCCGGTAAGGTTTTTAACGAGGTAGCAAATAAAGCGTATTAGAGATATGTGTACTCTTTTTCCTTCACTAAGATTTTTTCCCACGTGGTTTTTCTTAGTAAGGTTTTAACGAGGCATATTATCTATTTTTGGACATCCAAGGGGGAGTGTTGTAAAACATATAATAATTGTGGATGTCCACTACTTTCACTCATGATGTAAATAACCTCCCACTACTTATCACTTTTATGATTGTAACTCCCGCACCTCCATAACCTCTCCCCATGATCTTCCCCCATGATCTCAAAGGTTAATGTCATGTTTAAGACAATCCTTTTGTAACCTACAATGTAATAGTATAAATAGAGGCATGAAATGTGATATGTGATACACTTGAACACTTGCTGCAATAAGAAAGTTATCTCTTCTTCTCTTATTCTACTTATCTTCTTGTCTTATATTGTTACTTTGAGCTACATTTTTAGTATTACAAAAATTAAATTATAATTGTTACAAACGTTACAAAATTCAATTCAAAAGAGAATGAATTTGGACATAAACGCACAACATGATTACTAATATCCATGAGGAATGCAACATCACTTATTTCCCAAATTCACTCTGCTACGTTTGGAGGACCCATGTATACATCTCTCTCATCTATTTTGTTATTCTTGATTGCCATACGAGGATCACTTACGGGGGTTGCAAGAAGTAGGAATAAGATTTTATCCTTTAGGAGGAACCAAACTAAGAAAAATAAAATCTTTACTGCAGCTATAAGAGAATTGAAATGATGAATATGAATATGAATACCTCTATTAATCACGATGAACATATATGTATGTACATGCAAGCACCTATCGACAGAAATGAATCAATTTAGATATGTGACGAACCGACGGGTCGTCTGGAGAGTTATAGCCCGATTCCCCACTAACTACTTTTCCCGTATCTTTTTCTGCTATTGTGACTTGCCAGGAGGGTTCGTTTTGGTTTTCGAAGTGAATTGAGACACTTAGTTTCCTATTTGGGAGCATAATTTGGAAAAGTCGACCGGATGTCGACTTGCAGGTAAATAACCCCGGATTTGAATTTTGATGAGGTCCATAGTAGAATTGACTTGAATTGGCGAAAGTTAGAATATTGGTGATTTCGGCCGGCAATGAAAATTCTGATATTGGGTTCAGAATGGGTTTCCGGAAGTTGGATTAGGTTCTTAGTGTCATTTTTGACTTGTATGTAAAATTTGAGATCATTCGGACGAGATTTGATATGTGTCAACGTCGTTTGTAGAATTTAGAAATTTCGAAGTTCATTAGGCTTGAATCCGTGTAAAATTGGTGTTTTGATGTTATTTTGAGTGATTCGAAGGTTCAACTAAGTTCGTATGGTGTTTTAGGATTGGGTGGTACGTTTTGTTGAGGTCCCGAGGGCCTCGGGTGGGTTTCAGATGCTTAACGGAGGAAATATTAGACTTAGGAGAATTCTGAAGTTGCTGGTTTCTGGTGTTTTCGCACCTATGGTGTGGAGACCGCAGGTGCGGGGCCGCACGTGCGGATGATTAAACACAGAAGAGGATTTGGTAGGAGTGGTCGGGGGTCGCAGGTGCGAGGTGAGTTCCGCATCTGCGATGTCCGTAGATGCGCTGGAGAGATCGCAGGAGCGGTGATGGACCGTAGAAGCAGACATAGGTCCGTAGGTGCGCACACGCAGGTGCGACCTCTTGATCGCAGAAGCGTACAATGAGTTTTAAGTGAAATCCACACATACGATGGAAATTCCGTAGGTGCGGGACCGCAGATGCGGTTCTCGGCTCGCAGAAGCAAGTTCGCTGGGCAGAAAAGAGAGAGTTCGGGGTTTGAAATTCATTCTTCATTTTTGGACTTGGGAGCTCGGAAATTGGAGATTTTTTGAAGGATTCTCAGAGGAAACTTGGGGGTAACGATTCCTAACTCCTTTATGGTCATGTTCCGCTAATCTATGGTTAATTTCTTCATTTAGCTAGTGATTGGGGTGGAAAATTGGGGAAAATTTGAGAAAAGTTCTTAGGATGAATTTTGAGGTTTTAACCAGAATTTTGGTGTCGAATTTGAACAAATTTTGTATGGTTAGATTCGTGAGTGAATGGGTGTTCATAATTTGTGACTTTTACTCGATTTCGAGACGTGGGCTCAGGGAGGTTTTTGAGCGATTTTTCCAATTTCTTGCTTTCACTTTGATTCCGTTCATTAGATTAGTTTCTTGTAGTTGTATTTATGTTATGTAATTATTTTTGGATAGATTCGGGTCATTCAGAGTTGGATATTCGGGCCATTCGCGTTATTTCGGATTGATTTGAGCTTGGTTCGAGGTAAGTGGCTTGCTTAACCTTCTGTGGGGGAACTCCCCTTAGGATTGGTACTGTTGTTGATATATGAGCGTTGTGTACGTGAGGTGACGAGTACGTACACGGGCTAATTGTTGTAAAACCCGATTTTCATTAAATAATAACATGTCTTTCCTCTTATTTGAACTTATTAGCATGTGTAGTATCTTCTTGGACTAAGAAAGCATGCCTACTTGCCTTAAAGGTTTACCTGGACTACGTGTAGCATGTTTAGTGGTTTTACATGTCTTTCCTTAACTTGTACTTAGGTTAAATTGTAGGGTTTCGTGTCGTAACTATTGAATTCTGTTGTTTGGTGATAGTAGGTTATATTACGCGATGTAGATGCTATTTACGCTCTAAGTTAACCATACTTTATTTATGTTTTGAGTGCTAAATGATAACAAAATGCTCTAAATGAGGTTTTTATGCTTTGCAGGAGCTAATCCGAGTTAGGAAGATAATATTGAGTGTTTTGGGGTCAAAGAAGGAGATACAAGACCAATCGAGAATAGCCCGGACGAAAACAAGCAAGAAAAAGTGAAGGAAAACTGGACAATAGCCCACCGCGACCGCGGTCAGGCCACGGCTGGAACGCGATGAGCCAAAAGCGAAGATAGAATGTTTGCCATCTGCCGCAGTCGCGCCGCAGTCGCGGTCGAACTGTGTAAGGCCAAGAAGTCCAGGGGCTTAAGTGTAAAACGAGGAAACTTGTCTTAATCCTATTTAAACTCAGCAACTCGCCCAAGTGAGGTTTAAGCTTGTTTTAGACTCAATTTGGAGGCAAGAACAAGTGTGAGAAAACCAAGATACAATTAGAGTTTTTTATTCTTCCTCTTTTAGCATTATTTTGTGAATCATGAATTATTTTATGGCTTTATTATTTTCTATCATAAGTAGCTAAACAATCCGTCTAGGGTTGATGGAACCAATTGTTAGATGAAGTTTTGACTCAGTTTTGTTATAATCGAGCCGGGTTTATTATATGATTGTTCAACTATGTTTTGTATGGTGATTAATTGAATGGGTCCTTGATTAATCGTGTCTAATTGCCTTGTGTTGCTTGAGAAAGAATAGTAGGTTAGATTGTTGTTGAACAACACCACTTTTGGGTAATTGAAGAGATTCATTACTTGAATTTAAAAGTGGGGTTAGAAATAACGAAACTTTGATGGGATAATTCTGAGCTGCATAAATTATCAGCTAGAGTAGTTTGAGAGATGCTTCTAGTAAATTATCGTAATTGATCGAGAGATAGTTGCGGTAGCCCATAGCTCGTAATCTTCATAGAGTATTACGGCGAGATTATAGCAAAAGAGTTAAGACTTAATCCGACAATTGGAGAAATCAATACCCTGGATATTTTTACCTTTGAAGTTATCTTTAATCTTGAATATTGTTAGTTTTAATATCATTTTACTTTAGCTAAACAAATTCCACTATTTATTGGTAAAAATCTTGCGCCCGTAAATTGTCTGAGCTTGAACTAGCATTACTAAGAGTTGTAGTAGATAGGTTAGTTCCTTGAGGATTCGACTCCGGACTTGTAAACCAGATTATATTTGCGACGACCGCTTTGTCCTTTTATAAGGCATAGTTGGGCGTGATCGTTTGGCTGCATATTTACTTTGGGACTACAGAACAGTATTCCGGGAGATCCCCATGTACTGCATATTTACTTTGGGACTACAGAACAGTATTCCGGGAGATCCCCCTGTCTTGCATATTTACTTTGGGACTACGGAACGGTATTCCGGGAGATCCCCCTGCACATTTACATTTGGGACTACGAGACAGTATCTCGTGAGATCCCCTGTTGTTTTGTTGTGTATTGAGCTGTTGTTTTCTAAGTTTCTTCTTCGCTAAATTTCAGCCTGATTTACCGCAATATTTCATTTTTCCTTGACATATATATATATATATATATATATATGTCAAGGAAAAATGAAATATTGCGGTAAATCAGGCTGAAATTTAGCGAAGAAGAAACTTAGAAAACAACAGCTCAATACACAACAAAACAACAGGGGATCTCACGAGATACTGTCTCGTAGTCCCAAATGTAAATGTGCAGGGGGATCTCCNCGTTAGGGCCCCGACCTGACCTCATCACTACTCGATCGAGGTTAGGCTTGGCACTTAATGCGTACCATTGTGGTGTACTCATGCCTTTTTCTGCACATGTTTTCGTGTGCGGATCCAGGTACATCTTACCAGCCACATCGCTAGTGCAGTCGCTGCTACTTACCGGAGACTTCAAGGTACATCTGTCTGCGCCCGCAGATACTCAAAGTCCCTCTCTATCCCTTTATGTTCATTTTTCCTTCTTTCTGTAGAAATGATGTATAGAACACTTAAGACTCCTTTTAGTAGCTTGTGACTTGCAGTGTTCCGGGTTTTGGGAATTGTTTTGTACATTTCAGAAGTGACAATTGTATATGCCGAGTGGCATTCATTTGCTTATTCGATAATTGTTACTATTAGTAGTAATGTTTAATGTTTTGTTTCATTTCCGCAAAGTGTTAGGCTTACCTAGCCGTAGAGACTAGGAGCCGTCACAAAAACTCATGAAAGGAGAAAATTGGGTCGTGACAAAATAGCATGTCATGTTACAGTAAAGCACCTGAACAAATTTTATTTTATTTTTACCCAAAAACCCACAGTATATACCTCTTAGATGCCACTGCATTATTTTTACCTAGAAAAGATAGCGCAATAATGCTACAGATGCTCAATTCATAGTAATGACACTATTCTTACTGCCACTGCATCAGTTCTCCAATTCAATCAAATAATGCTTGAAAAAAAGTATGAAGGCGAAAGCAGTGAAAGAATGATACCTCTTTCCCCTAGCATTAGGGCTGTCTAAGGGGATGGTATTATCCGTACCAGTACTGTTGGCCCAAGAGAGCAAATAGTTTTGAAGATTGACAAAGTAACTCTGAGATGAACCAGGTCCATCACAGGTGACATAGACCAACATAGTTAAAGGCACATGAGATGCACATGCAGGAGACAAATGTATTCTGATAAAATTGAGATATCTTCTGATCGAAAAGACTGCAAAAACGAAATTGGAGAAGGACTCCTTATTCAAGAAGAACAGAATCAAAGATAAAGAAGGATTTAGGAGTTTAGTTTGACTAGAACTCTTGAACCATGGAAGAGTTGGATTAGGATTCTAGTAAATTCCTTATCTACTAACTCCTATAAATAGCAGATTGTTCTTATGATATGGAGA
>ML264413.1:11281-22687 GCA_005239495.1 Nicotiana undulata
CAGCTAGAAGAATCAATTTCATCGTTGATGTATTGAGTCTAGTTGATTGTAGTAGGTGTTTCAATATTGTATCTTATCAGCTTTCTTAGAAGCAAATTGTAATAGGTACACATTGTTCAAGTTAGAGTTAACTTGAAGCTTGTAGAAATTAGCTAGAGGCTAGTTGATACAAAGGGATTAGAGTTAGTCCTAGGATTACAAAAGAGTTTATTTTGTAAGTCCGTTTTGGCTCAGAGTTTTTAGTGAAGAGTTTGAGAAAATCCTACTGAGGAGTAGGTCGTGGTTTTTTCACCTTTTGAGCCAGGTGTTTTCCACGTAAAAATCTCTGTGTTTTTACTTTATTGCTTTTATTATTCCGCACCAGCAGAAGTTGGAACACAGAGAAGAACCAGGTTCTTCTTGTGAGACAGCACTCGAAAAATTGGGTACCACACATTTAACCTATATTCTTGTGTGGTATTGACGTCTAAAACATCAAGTACCACACCATACCGATCAGAATAGAGGGCAGGGGTGAGGGATTTTGATAAAGGGCAAGAGTAATTGGAGGGTACCAGAAAAAATACCTTTGGTACGGTCAGGTTGGTACGCTTAAGGTACCGGACCGGTGCCCTTACATTTTTTTTAAACGGCAATTTTTGCCTCCCTAGCCCCAGCAACCCCCTACCCCCTAATTTATGTTTTTAACTCCTAAATTTGTTCAAATACACTTTGGCCAAAACTATAGATACTTAGGGGGGGGGGGGGGGGGGGGGGGGCGTTCGGTACTTCGGTTCGATATTTAATAAGTACGCTTCGGTACTTCGGTATTCGGTATTCGGTATATCAATTGTGGTACCAAATACCGTACCAAAGTAGTTCGATACGATTTGGTATTTTCTTATTTGGTTCGACACGATTTCGGTAAGGTTCCGGTATCATACCAAAGTCTTTCAATGTAACTAAAATTAATTAACTACATCAATGTAGTCACTGCTCCTCAAATGTATAGCTGTAAAATAATGTATTATCTTGTATACATAATTTTGAACTATAGAGGCCAATGTAAAGTTGTGAACTACTCCCGTGATAACTGAAAAGAGAAAATGAAAAACTATGGAGCAAACGAAGGAAGTGCAAAATAATCAAGGATTCATTTGTCGAACTCCCAAATGACTCATTCATCCTCTGCAATTACAAGACCAAAAAACTTAAAAGACAAACCAGCAAAAACAAAAACAAAAGATTGTATAAATTGGAAATTAAAATCAAACAAATGCTATGGCATATTGGAGGGGAGTGGGTTGTTTTGAAAGCTCAATATCCGTGACATTGAACCTTCACAAACAAATATACCCATAATGTATGAGGGGAAGTCTCCGAAGCTTGGACAGTGTATAAGGGGTAAGACTTGAAGCCTGTCAGGTACTGCCCGTAAGTGATAAGTCTGCTTGAGCGCTAAGGATTAAGAAATTAGGGGGCTTGGGGTGTTGGGCTTAGGCTAGTTATTGGGTTGGAAAATAAAAATATAGTTGGGCTTAGACTTAAATATTTCGGTATTTCGGTATACTGAAATATCAAAAACCCAATACCGTATACCGTACCGAAATACCAAAAAATTTGTATAGAAACATACCAAAATACCGAAAAAATCGAAACCGCAATACCAAATTAATTCGATTCGGTTCAGAATTCGATTTTTCGGATTTTATGTCCACCTCTAATAGATACCCCATTTCATTCTTTCAGTTTTCACTCAAAAATTCTCATATCTCTCTAATTCTCTATTTCTAATTGCAACTAATGTTTTAACACTCATATTTATTTTTGCTATACTTGTGTTGCTATTTGTCGTAATTTTAATTATTTATTATTAAAATGACTCATAAACTGATAAAAAAAGTGTGTAATAGATTGACTAAGGGTAATGCTAAGGAGGGCGATCTTCGTCTTGAAACAAATTCTAACCAGCCCGGATTTAGGCGTTACATACAAGAAACTTAGGATCCTGCTTTTTAAGGTTTTCTTAGAACAACGGTTAGAAATAATGTTTGCGATGATGAAAGAAATGAAAACTTGCTGAAATATTAGAAGAAAAAAAATCTTGACCTTCCAAAAATAATTCAAGAAGACGACCTAGCAAAATACTATCTACCAGAGACAGCGGGATCGCGAAAGAACAAGTGCTATCAATTTCAAACGAAGAACCAATAGAAGTTATTGAAAAATTCCGTAAATTGTAATTTTATTTTTGTAAGTATTGAATTAAAAATATTGACTTTTTTCATCTATTAAAGTTTGTCTGTATTTAAATATAATATATATTTTTTAATTTAATATTACCCCTAAGTACCAATACCGCGCCCATAGGACCGATACTGGTAGGAGTACCCTTACCTCGTACCCTTAGCTTCCCCCTAAAAAAAGTACCCTCACCTTACCCTTAACCCTTTAGAACCCAATACCCTCCCGTTAGACAGCCCTACCTTGCATCACTAAAGTGACATGAGCGTCAAATGTAGGAGAAAGATGAAACCTCTAATATGTGGAAATCACTATGCTGTCAATGCATCATGTACTTGGCATTACAATGATTTATCACTTTATAATATCATCTGTTCTTGATCCCGGTTGATCCAGGAAATTCTTGCAAAGTGAAATCCAAAGCAAAGACCAGAATCAAACAACCCAACTCTGGAATTGAAAATAAGTAGAATAAGAACATTGAAAACCAAACAAATTAATCAGTTGCCTCCATAACAAGCTTATAATTTTGTTATCTTTTAATAGGTAAAAAAGTTAATTCCTCATCCTTCATTGAACATTATCTGAAAGTACGCATGCTTTTACGATTGGATAAGTCAGATAATTGATTACAACAATTCCTTATAAAAAAAAATAAAAAAATAATAATATATATATATATATATATATATATATATATATATATATATATATATATATATATATATATATATATATATTCAACAATTAAAATTCTGAGATGCCAAGACCACTTGGATTTGATGTGGAAACCCGACAAGTGAATACACCTGCTTGGAGCATTAATCAAATATTATGGCCAAAATAGAAGGAACACGAACCAGTTCATGAAAACATCAAACCAGAGTTCCGTCATACCTAGTAAACTATGACTTTCACTTTGAAACGCAACAAGTAATTGCCGATATGCATCAAAGAGCTAAATGCCATCTTCTGTCCATAAAATAACTGATGACTAAGGTTCTTGCTTTGACCTGCATTGAGAGGCATCATGTCCAGGTGAACATCAAAATAAAGAAACATAAAAAATTGTGAGTATTAAAGATGGGGGAGAATAAATCCTTACTGCAGTGGGATTTTCTTCTCAGTCAGCATGCTCCCGGAAACGTATGATATTGTTGATAAAGTTCCTCTCGCGACGATAGCTGAAGATTAAGATAGATAAGACTCACAAATAGACACATCATGCTTTTCAGAATACAATTTAGTTATAGGACTTCTAAATTATAGCAGTTAAGGTTTGATGTTCTGACTTTGAGCCTAGTTTCCTGCACTTCTAGTCCACAGAGTGCGTTGGATTACAAATATGTTAGCTCTGCAAAGGTCATCTTCATAAGCTCTCTACTAACTTACATGATAAAGGCTGCTAGCATGAAACTGGCGATTCCCACTAAGAAGTGACAGCTAAATGTTTTCCAGAAGTCATCCCGATCCAGAAATATCTTTTCTGAAATTAGAGTGACTACTCCAGAAAGAAGCAGAAACGTCCAACCAGAGGGCAGGCAGCTACCGAAGGAAAATGAGGATGAACCCTGAGAAAAAAATCCAAAGAATAGTAAAGCTTCAGGAAAATTATTGGTTTTGATGATATAAAGCAAAATAATTTCACAAGCTTAGCAAATACCTGGAAATAGTTCCTGATGAATACTGCTGAGTAAGCGATCCTTAAAGCCATATCTTTCAACAAGTCAAGGAACTAGCGGCAACAAGTTTTAGATATCCTTAAGGACAACTTGGTTCACACAGTACCAAAGATCTAGAGAACCACTCATACACTTCCAACTCTGGACACAGATGACTACAAGTGCTTGTTACCTTGCATATTTAGCAGATAGCCGTTTCAGTTTTAGCAGCCAGCAACAACAATAATGTTATAGATGCTTGCACGCTACTACTGCTGTAACTTTGCTACTAACTGCAAAAACTCAATAGCAATCACCAGTGAAACACTTGCCTTCTCATTCTCATGCAATATGGCTTTCAGACTATCATCACCAAAGTGAAAACCAAGCTCTATTTGGCCTAGTTCTTCTACAGTTCTACGTATTACAAGTGTTCCTGAAAATAGTTCTCTTATCTGAAAATGACAGATTATGAATTTGCAATGTGAAAGATGCTGATAAATGAAATATGCAACCCTATGATGTATGGTACATGATATTCACCATCCCCAACAACCTAATCAGAACACACCACCAAACTGCAAGGCCTTGCCTTATTTCTGAACCAAGATCCGCAGTGCGAACACTGATCATCAATTTTCTTTTTTTAAATAAAGAAGCAAACACTGTCGAAATATTAGGAAAAGAAGAAATCTAATACTTTAATGCATCATGAAAGGATACTCAAAGAATTTGCTAAAATTAACCCAATTGCACCAGCTGAACGTATAAGAGAAACATTCAACACCAGGTAAATCAATGAGAACACAAGCAAGGAATCATTTGAGCGCTTGAGTTGAATCTCATCTGCGACCGCATGCAAAAATGCTTCAGATGTTCCTGCACCAAACAAAGACAAAGAAAAACTTGAGAATTTCATAATAGTATCTGTAGACCTTAAGGCTGGTAAAGCTAAAGAAAACTTTAGTTGGTCAGGGTAAATTCAACATATCATCTTCACAAGGTGAAAGCAAATACAGCGCAAATCAGTGGTACAATCTTTCGGACACATCATTGCAATTAATAATGCAGGTTGCAAAACGCTTGATTGTAGATCTCAGCTACTTGAAACAGAATATATAAGCTTTCCATCAGTTAAAAAGCAATAAGCCTCCTTATCAGAAAAATGTAAAAGGAATAAACGGATTCATAAATGATCAAATTATTAAAATCAAAGTTGTATGAAAAAATGCGCTAAAATCTCCAATAATAATTCATAGTACATAGCTGCAATACATCACTACAAGGATTTCTAGGTAGTTTCTGGAACGTCAAGGATTTAAATTCACGAATTAAAAAGATTAGGGATATTGGGATCTTTCGTTTCTGATCATACAGGTATTTGCTGCATTTTAATTGGAACGTCCTGGTTACCCGCCATGAGCAAGAAGACAGTGCCCTGTCCTCAAAGGGACAAAAGCATAAAAGATGGCATATTCCAAAAGAAACTTTCCAATAGTTTCATCCCTACCAAAAAAGTCAGATAAAAGTCGCCAATTTCAAAAGCATGCTTCAAGGTTGTATCACTTCAATAATACTGAACAACAAAAACGACGGTGGATAAACTTGACCCGACACAGTTAAGAGCTTCAGCTCTGCTTTGCCAAAATTTATCAGAAAGCTCAAGAACTGCATCGCTCGCAGAAATTTCAAACATGAAAAGTAATCTTATCTAAGAAACTTTGGTCGTGGAGGCTGCAGCAGTAAAGTTAATTACAAAATCAAACACATTAACTGATTAAAATAGAAGCCAAAGTTGGGAAATGCAATCTTCAGTTCTTCACAACCTTTTTTCCATATATAAACAGCTGTCTCCACATCATTATTTACTAAAAGTGACATTTCAGCGGACCTGCTTAATTATCATCATAAACTGCTGCTTGCTTCATAAAATGATCCTCAACAACTACTACAGTTACACCTCGGTCCCAAATAAGTTTGGATCGGTTATATGAATTTCATTTACCACATTACTCTATTTAAACTCATATCATGCCAACTTCCTAACATAATCCCGTTGCTAAAAGTAGTTTGTTTGCAAAGTTTTTGACATTCTCCGCCGTTATTTACTGAGAACTATAGGTTGATTAGGCGCCAAGTATCACATTTGAGCGTATGGCAGTGTTATCAAAGGCGAAAAGCGCAAAAAAACTCTATGGCCCATTGGGGCTTTAATCGCAAAGAGAAAATAAAGCGTGGGCTTTTAATGAAAGAAAGCGCAATTGGAGAAAAAGTAAAAATATGTATATGCAGTCCAAGAGTAATAATTATAAGCATGAATAACAAATATATGGACAAAAAAGTGAAAAACAATTACGATAAAGTGAAATATCAATTGTTCAGTGTCGCATTTTCAGGATTACACTCATTGGCAAGGAAAAGCTTGCCTTAGAGTCTTGATGCGACACTGCAGCGGCCGCAAAGCGAGGCGAAGCGCTCAACATGTTTTTAGCTTCGCTTTAGGGCTTAAGAGCGCTTTAAGCGCGCCTTTGACAATGCTGGCGTATGGAAGTAAATCAGCTCCAATTCATGTGTTGTGGCCCGGTTATAAATACACAGGAACCACAGAAGCACCAATAGATATGAGCTGCCGAAACTTGAAATCGACAGAGTTAAGAAAAAGCCAAAACCCCATAATATTTCATGATCAAAAGTGTTTTGTTTCAAGTCACAACATCAGGATATGGGAGGACGAACTAGAAAACCTATAGTAAATCATCAAGGTAACTAATAAAATTAAATCTTAAGCACCAAAAATAATCAATGAAAAGGAAGATAGAAATAGGAATAGTTCCGGACCTTCCAAAAATATTTGACAGTTGTTGAGGAGGTCCCTCGACTTTCAGTATTACAGAAAGGTTTCAGCATGGAATTTCTTTTGCGCTCACTTGGCATTATTCACATAAAATATGGAGAGAAGGTCCTTTGAGTCTAGATCATGGCCAGTAGCCCCATCAGGTCATAGTGAAATTATCTCATGATAATACAAATGAATCATACAAAAACAAAGGAGAACCTACTCAAACTGTCAGTGTTTCCTTTCTGTCTGAAGTCTTGAATAGAATTTTTCTCATGTATCACTCTAGACAAGGATGACACGGTTTATTATCTTATTTAATCGGTATTCCTATCAATTTGTTTCATTAACTCTAATTGGTTTTAGTTATTATATGAGAAATCACTGTTAGAAATGATAACTAGATAAGATATTCATGGAAGTCATTATTTTCTAATTAATTATTCAATAATCGCTTAGTTCAGATATTATAATCGATTTCTATTATGAACCAAGCACACCCTTACCATTCATAGCCAAAAGGATCACATAGAGGCAATAGTATCGTAGAGCTGTTGAAGCTTCTCCGTCACTCCACTTGCGACCATACAGCAATCTGATGAGAGAGTAGGAATAGCTAGGGCCAAAGGCCATGACCACCAAACCTACAAGACAAACAGTTCTGGAAATGAAGATAAGCTATTTGGAGTCTAATTCGTTTTAAAAAACCTAAGAACCAAAATGAAATAAAAGTTAACCAAGTTTTTCCATGTAATAAGTACAAGCAGCAAGTGAGACATATCGTGTGTCAATTTATTGTTCGAGCATATTTATCAAAAAGAAAAGAATTAGTTTGAAGCATATGGTAATGATGCTGATAAACCAAGCAAAACGCCTAGGCATAAGCAAGTCTAGAGAACATATTCTGGAAGCTTCCTATTTCAATGGCAGTCAGAAAAAAGTCTACTACACATTTTAGAGTCTTAGTTAAGTCATAACATCCTAAATGCTGAGTGATGTACATCGGCCTCTATCTTTTGAGGTTTTCAAGTGTTCTTTTTCTCTTAGGTAGACTGTGAATTTGTCACCATAATAGTTGTGTGCCCGAAAGTAGATGTTTTAATTCAGGTTCTTTTTAGTTTCAAGATTTAGCAGTCCATTCCACTCACGAGAAAGGCCCCTTCTGCAATAAAGATTCGCAAAGCAGATGATTGAGTTTCGAAAACTAAAGAGTAGCAGAGAGAGCTTTTTTTGGGCTAATGCAGAAAGAGGTTTTTGTTTCAAATTATCATAATGGCACCAACAAGGTGCTACTTTAACTTTACAAAAGATTTCATCTTTAGAGCTCCCAAAAAAATTCATAAAAGTGTCTAAGCAACCTAAATTTTTCTGTTAGAATAAAAAAAATGCTTAAATAACAATGCTTTACTCTGTATAGCTTGTCCTTCAAACACCTCATATTTCTCTTTCCAAATAACCATATGATGCAAGGAGAAATGTCCCACATTTTTTTGCCACATTATACAGGATGGTGGCAATTAACAATGACAGAAGGATCCTTACACTTATTTCGAAGCAGCACTCGTATTCGAAAGACTAGGTTGAATTTTAGTAAGAAAATACATCGCTACCTATGCATGTGAATCTGACATACCGTATAAGTTGTGAGAAGGTCAATGACTAGCACCCAGAATGTTTAACAGTAGAATGATTTTCAAAAAATCATGACATCATTTGTACGCTGATGTCGATAATTTGTAAAACTGGATTTGAGAATTTTTGTCAATGTTCGCTAAGATAACAGGTCTGGAAAAATTAAGACTTGGCTGAAACTACTGAAGATGTTGAACATTGTCCATCACCCTTTTTACTCATTTAGTAACAAGCTTCTAAATTCATGAGCCAGAAAAATAAGTAAAGGTAGGAAACCACGAGTCCAGCTCTATAGCAACAATTATCTCCAAAACAGATGCAATAGATAAAGAAACAAATAAGTAAAAAAAAGGGAAGCCCGGTGCACTAAGCTCCCGCTATGCACGAGATTCGGGGAAGGGCCGGACCACAAGAGTCTATGTACAAATTTAATAAGTAAATAAATAAACAAATAAATTAGAGCAAGTTATGAAAGATGTCATAGTTACCTATTAGTAAAACAAGTTTCAAAGCCTCAGATAAACTTTTTCCCAGTTTCTTTTGCTTCTGTGTGTGTTCACCTGTCAAATTAGTGAAAAAGCTGAGGCATCAGCAAATTGCCACTTCCAATTGAATGAACAGAAGAAAGACAGTCAGCATTAAGTTAAAAATTTTGTTTATAGCTTTGTGGTGGCTAAAAACACCAATAACGCAATATCAGAGCTGAGGTTAAGTAAACGCTAGCAAGTTCGGAGAAGACTGTAAGTCATGGCTGAAATATAGCCGTTCATTGTGTTTTGGTGCACTAAGCCAGAATTCTTGGAGAATACAGCATCAATTTCTGTCACCAAGTCACAGAAGCTTTTTAAGGAAACCAAATGGCCTAAAAATTGAGATCCTGGAAGAGGTTAAGTCTGACAAGTGCACAGTACACATTCATGCTATAAGATAACCGGGTTCATTGAAGTAATGAACCAAGCAAAATTCTGTTAAAGAACAAATACATCAAGTAGCATCAGGAAAAAAAGAAGAAGGCAAAAGCAATAGTCTTGTTGGTTGTTAAGGTTAAACAAAAAGATAAGCTCATTTATCTATTTCATATCTGCACAAAATCCTGAAAAGTCAAACCAGAAATATAAGACATGCCAACAACTAGTAAAAACCAGTATAACCTTTGGTTCAAAAGTATTTCTTAATAGGCATGGCGTCACTTGAGGAAACACCATTCTCTCTCTGTCTTATCTTTCAATAAGGCATGAAAAATTTCCATAGGAGCCAGTCAATAAATCATGTTAAGAACATGATCTGTAAGGGCAAAAAGAGGTAGGTAGAAGGATGATTATTTGTCATTTCCCTGTTTGGTAAGTAAGTAAAAATGGGTCATCTAACCTCCCAAATCTAGACTGAAAAAGACAAAACTTATATCTTTTACGTCCCTTATAGTTGTGTGTCACAATATATGAACAATAATCCAACTACAGAACTAACTTCATGAATTTCTCTTCTCTTGCCCTTCCCCTCCCCCTTGTGAAACCAAATTGGCATTACTCACCACGATAACAACTAAGCAAGATTTAGAAGAACATACAAATTGAAAAAAACAATTGGGTGAAGTCCTATAACCAAGAAGAGTCCTATAAGAGGAAGGCGAGATAAACCTGATGCAGACCTTGCAAATGTAGCATATGAACTTTCTTCAAATGGGAGAAACACCAGCCTAACCACTAAGCTGCCTGAAAAATCAATTATATGTATCTGGTAAAAAGTATGGCCTGTTTAAGCAATATGCTGCTTTGTTAAGAAATCATACCTAGTTTGTCTACAAGCCCATATACTGCTTGGTTATATGGTGTATCCAACCACACAAGAACCATCTTTTCTCCTTCTTGAAGAAGCAACTTTCGGAAAGATTGAAAGGTAAACAACATACACATTTTTGAAAGCTGCTCATCAATGCCTCCATTTCCTACACTAGAAAGGTATCGACTGTCAAATAATTAAATTCCAATCACGAGAAGAAAAGAACTGTCAACATAAGAGAAAGAGGCAGAGCGATATTGTGAACAAAGTCGAAAAATTGTATGGCCAAACCAAAGGTAGGCTTCCATTCATTCCTTTGTATTTCTTGTAGCCAAGTACCCAGCCACCCCCACTTCCAAAAGAAGGAAAAAGCTCCATTCTCATAAAAGGTTGACTTGTTTTCTTTAGGACCACTCCCTCCCTCCCATATATATATACTTTTGTGTTTTGTCTGTAAATCTGCTATAAGCATCAGCCTGTGCCTTACTTTACATATCACTTATCAAAGAAAATATGAAACGTATAACATGAATGTGAAACAACAGAGGAGGAGTAAACATTAGAATTCTTACCCGAAAGGAAAGAGATCAGAACTGCTATACATGTGAAAAAGAAGAAAGTAGCCCCAGTAGCCAAAGAACACACACGCTCCAAATGCGACTTGCGACAAGGCAAATACAGTTGCTTTCTCCTGAAAGTAAGAAATCCCAATCTCAATTTTTGTATATTGCTTTATCCGGAAGGTTTGAAATTGTAATTTTCAATGTTTGTCACCACAACTAAACTGAATTAAGTTCTGGCGTCCCTGCAAGTAAATAACTCATGCAAGGACATGGAACAGTTATGCGCAGAGTTCTATGAAAAATCATCAGATTAAATAAGACGAGGGACTACAGAAGATAAACTCATTCATCCACCAGAAATGGTGGACCAGAATACTTCTATATCAAGTTTAAGGTCGACACTATTCAGTCAGCAGCAAATACATGCCCGCAGATGTACCAATCAAGGGAATCATGTCTTTCAAAATTTCAATTATCAAAGGAAGTGTGAGAAAACACGGGAGAAAATAATATCTTGTTATTTTCAATGATACAATGAGCCCTATATATATAGATATTACATGTCCTACTCCTAGTACACATAGGATTATGGTTAGGGTTATTTACTCCTATTTGATTACTTAACTAACACTCCCCCTCAAGCTGGTGCATACAAATCAAATGTACCGAGCTTGTTACATATATAACTAATACGAGGGCCACTGAGGGACTT
>ML264413.1:22820-94805 GCA_005239495.1 Nicotiana undulata
CAAGATATAGGCGACTGGTTGGTAAACTAAACTATCTCACAGTGACCAGACCTGACATTTCCTTTCCTGTGAGTGTTGTAAGTCAGTTTATGGATTCTCCGTGTGATAGCCACTGGGATGCAGTTGTCCGCATTCTCCGGTATATAAAATCTGCTCCAAGCAGAGGGTTATTGTTTGAGGATCGAGGTCATTAACAGATCGTTGGTTACTCAAATGCTGATTGGGCAGGATCACCTGCTGACAGACGTTCTACGTCTGGATATTGCGTTTTAGTAGGAGGCAATTTGGTGTCTTGGAAGAGCAAGAAACAAAATGTAGTTGCTCGATCTAGTGCAGAAGCAGAATATCGAGCAACTACATTTTGTTTCTTGCTCTTCCAAGACACCAAATTCAAAGTCGGAAGCCCTGAAGAAGCTCAGCCAAAAAATGGCCGGAAGATGCCGCAAATTCCGGAAAGCACTGTAGCTCGCCAGAAAAATTCAAAGTCGTCGGAATCTGTCGGAAATAGCACCAAGGAACTCGGAATGGACAGGCGAGTAAGATGTCCTCAAGATGCGTGGCCAAAAAATGGCCGGAGGAGGGCTCACGCGCCGGCGCGTAGGGGTAACGCGCTGCCAGAGAGATGGCTACTGCCGGCGCGTGGGGCGCGTGAGGGTAGGTCTGGCGGAGATTTTTTTTCTAGGGTAGGTCGCCGGAGGCCGATCTACCTAGTGGTGGTGTTGGATTTTGCACAACACTGATAAAAAAAATGGCTTTTGACTGCGGCAGACCTGTGTTCGCCGGAAAAAATTCCGGTTGATTGATTTTTTTTTTTTCTTCCCGGAGTCGCTGGAATTGATGCACATCGAAAAAACTCTCACAATTGCTCTGATACCATGTGAGAAAACACGGGAGAAAATAATATCTTGTTATTTTCAATGATACAATGAGCCCTATATATATAGATATTACATGTCCTACTCCTAGTACACATAGGATTAGGGTTAGGGTTATTTACTCCTATTTGACTACTTAACTAACTGGAAGAATACGTAAAATATGGCATGAGGGGGGTACATTACTGAAAGCCACCAAATATTTACTGTACTGGAAGCTCCTTCTTGTGATTGAAATTAACAGAAGCATCACGGAGATGCAATTAAGTACAAAAGTAGGGTCCTTTTCTAATAAAGTCCATCAGAAATTTACATCACTTACATGTTTAAGATTACACCATAAACTAGATTAACTAAACATTAGCCTTCAAACTATGAAGACGTGTGGAAACTCCTTCAAAATATTGTTCCTGCACACTTTCAACGGTCAAATTGGTGTTTCATCAAAGTCACTTTTTAGGACTAAACTTCATAAATTAATGCAATATAATTACTATTCATAATATAATTCAATCCTCAAGAGGTATATTATGCCATTGAGCAACAATTCCATGTCTGCATAAATAATTTAAGGCAGTAATTCTTGTTATAAATGAACGCGATTGACTAACAGTAAACTCACTTAAACTGTAAGTAAAGATAAAATTTAAATCTGAAAACTACAAAAGATAAATAATGAAGATGATCAATAATTGTTTACCATGCCAGGTAGCTTTACAATGAGCATGTAGGTAGCTATACAACGTGAAAGGGTAGCTGCACTTTCAACTATCAGACGCAACTTGAGGAGAAGCAAATTCTGAGATAAGATGTAAAAGGGTTCGGCTAGTAGCTCCAATATACATGCAAAACCTGCTCGATGGCAATAATATTTCCAATAAAAATGAAAAAGTCAGACGAGAATTTTTCCAGAATTCACAAAATCAACTTCAGGGACAGTCCAATACATGATACATTCAAGTCTCGAACATCCAACCAGATGTAAGTAGGAAAAAAAAACGTTCTAAGCAGGTCCGGATTATGTTAAACTCACATTGAAGTCAAAGACATACAGCACATGAATAACAATTTTAGAAGGGCATACATATAAACCCTCACAAGTAACATTACAAAAGCCGAAAACAGAAGCAACCATGGAAACATTGTTTTTTTTTATAAGTAACCATGGAAAGTTTAGTTTTCCTGGCTCACATTGATAACCAGCTCGTACAATAGGCACACAGCACAATGCTTTAAAAGACTGTATATCAAAGTTTAAGCTCACCATTTATCCATATAGCCTGTGCATATTGACTAGAATAACTTAGTTCTTGCCACCATAAAACAAAAAGGCATCCTGCAAATGTGACAATTATTCCCAAAGGGAGGGTCATCCATGCTACTTTCAACAGTTTTGCTGCATTTTCTCTCAGTGATCCGCCACTGCAATTTAAAGACAATTACTTCCTTAAACTTCAAAAGCAGATCCAATATGTATATTTATTTATTTGTTTCTAATGGAAGTTTTAAAGAAGAAACAGAATGTCAGAAACAAAAGATAAAAGAACCTTCATGTACTCATCTTGCCGGAACTACACAATGTCGAACCAGATAGACTACACCCTCTTTTGCATAATGTAGGGGTCTGTTAGCTAATTGAAGTTTATATTAGGAGTGCCATCTAAATGGTCAAACATCTGAAATTTGGTTTCCTAAAATGTCGTATCCTCTTGCCATGTCTCACATATTTATTCTGAGAATTCAAAACCTTAGCTCAAAGACCTCTAGAAAGTTTCATGCTTATCCACATTGTCACAACTAATGGAAGTCCTTCTCCAGAAAGGACTTTTACATTGTTTATGTCGATGCTGAGAAAAAGTAACAGGAAAATGTAAAACCAAGTGGATGATTTTACAGGCTTTTTGAGCTCTTTGCAACTTAAATAGAAATCATTGGCAATACAGCTACCTGGTGCTAGTATAGTACAAAATAAAGTAATGATCTTTTAAAGAAGTTATAATCTGGAGATTAGTTTCACTCCTATTCCAATTGGTAAACAACAAGCATAATAGGTAATGTGGATCACATAAAACAGATATTCAAAATCTCACAGCAAAAGTATAAAAGAACATTTTGTTGACTATGACCATAACAGCTTGACACAAAATATATGCTTACTACACGAGATGAGTACTGAACTCTTTAATTTCAATATAAAGAGAAGAGTAGCAACAGGCTTCTATTGATTTGATAATTTTATTTATTGGAACTAAAAGAAATTCTGAAATGAAATACAAAGAACAAAACTAAAAGTAGCACAAAAGAAAACATCCAATAGTACCAATAAATGTCGGCCCTCATGCATGCTCGCCTGAAGCCCTCTCGACTAAGAAAAAGCACACAAGTAATGAACAAGTGAAATTGTACAGCATACAACTGCATGATGCACAAAGAAGTGTTAGACATTCCATGTACATAAAGCCAAGAAGTCAGGTTGAAAAGTACAATAAAGCATATGAGTTAATTGATAACATGTTGAACTCACATCACCACAAACATCAAACAAAATTATGGTGAATCAATATGGTACATGTCAACGTAGATGCTGTATTGTCTAGTTCATAACCAATCAGCCACAAAAGTTTATACAAGAAAAAGAGAAGAAAACAACTTAAAGCTTACAGCAAGAACAAGTGAGAGAATTCTTCTCATTCTTTAATCCACCTAATTTAGTTGACTTCTCCCTATTCTCATATTTCCATCGTTCCATGGAGAGGCTGCCATCTTTTGTAATTCAAATTAAAATCAACCTAGTAGCACCAATATCTAAATAAAGTAACTACACAAAACTATAACATACTTCAACTACTATTTCAGAATATACCCGAAATACTAACTCTAATAGAATGACCAATTCATACTTTCTTTTGTGCAAGTTTGATCACTTGTTCGGGCTCACAAACTTCTTCAATATAACATAATATGAAATACCAAATAACGAATAACAATTTCCCTTTTCTAACTTTTACCTATAGTAATCTTTCCAAATGTTGTTTCTCACCCCAAGAAGAGTACAAAGTAAGAAGAAACAACTGCAAACCAACTTATTAACAAAATTGCACCTACAAATACATTGACATATACAAGAAACAACAAAAACAACAAAGCTTCAATCCATAAGAATCTTCAAATATTTATATTTTTAAAAGGTGATGTCGGGGCCAGCTTGAGGGCACCTCAACTATTCCATTTGGTACCTGCAATCTCCCACCACCTATCAACACAGGTACCAAGTAACTCTATCTACCAAATCTTAGGCAGAAGAGAAGAAATCACTTAGCAGTTTTTGTGTCCGCCACATTTGAACTCTGATCTCCAAGGACCAAGGTTCAAATTTGCGCTTTTATATATAGTCATATACATAAAACAACAGAAACCACAAAGCTTCGATCACGAACTAGTTGGGCTCGCTTATAAGAATCCTCCATATTCATTTTTTATAAAGGTGGTGTCGGGCTAGCTTGAGTACGCCTAGACTATTCCATTGGATGAGAATAAATCACATAGCATTTGTCATCTATCAAGGACCAAGGTGTGCCCCCTTCATTGACCGCTATGCCACACCCTTGGATGTTGAATCCTCTAAATTAATGCTACTTTATATTTCCAGCAAAAAAAATTATTTTATTCGGGTTCATTCATTCCAATGCTCGCCAAATTGTCTTTTAAATTTGCAAAACACCTTCTAATTGGATCACATACTATACAAAAACAAAAGTACAAAAAAAAAACGTATGTTATAAAACAAGGGCTAAAATAGAATAATACCGCATAGTCTTCTTCAGTGAGGTGCCGAACGATCCAAGAGTTGAATATGAATGGTATTCCCCTTGATAAAAATTGAGTTGCTACACATATGAACACATTGCTGAACAAACAATGCTAAAAAAAATACTTATGAAATTGAATAAATATAAGGTGAGAAGGTAAATAACTGACCTAGCAAGTACTTGAATGTGTGAGATAAATTCGCCGAGCGGTCTCCATTTTCAGTTGATTGAGAAGAAGATTTTGACATTGCCTTCTCTCTGTCGAAAAATGCAATTTGGTTTGTTGAACGGGTCGATGTGACATATATAGTGTGTGGTTGAACCGGTTTATTTGGAGGAATTCTATTTATAGTCAGTTTGGCAAAAAAAAATCAGTTTACATTGAAAAGTGCTTTTAAAGTTAATTACTCTCAAAAGTACTTTTGAGCAATAATTTGTCATTGGCCAAGCTTTTCAAAAAATATTTTTAAGTATCAAAATACAAATAAAGACATAAATATATCTACTTAATAGTTAATATTATAAGTAAATGAATAATCTTAAAATTTATTATTACTGGAAATAATTAAATATTTTTATTTTATTGAAGTAAAATATGCAAATAAAAGTTAAAAGTACTTAATTCTTTTAATATAAGTTAAATATATTAAAAATCATTCAACAAATATAAAAATATTTACCCCTAAAATCACTATATATTAGAAAGTTATCCTAAAAATAATAAAAAAATATTTATATATTAATATTCTAAGTATTAGGTTTAACGATTAATTTGGTATATAATATATTTTGTTAAGGGTATTTTTGGTAAGAAGAAAAGTCAAAACTGCTTCTGCTTCTGTTTTTGGGAAGAAACTATTTTTTTTCTGGTTCTCAGAAACTGTTTCTGCTTCTTCCTAAAAGTATTTTCCCCCCCAAAAAATTTGGTCAAACACCTCAAATTAGAAAAAAATACTTTTAATTAAAAATAAATTATTTTTGACCTCTTGAGAAGTTTGACCAAACCGGCTATTAACCTCGAAGAGATGGAGTCAGCCGCAATGCAGCGTCAATTTATATTAATTTACTAAATTAAGGTAAAAATGTCCATTTACTAAACGCAAAAGTACCAAATAATGCCTCTAACCTATTGAATTTGGCTTTAAAATATCGCTATGTTCACTTATTGGATCTTAAATGCCCGCAATGTTACTTTTTATCTTAAAAATACCCACTAACACTAATGGTGACTAACAGTTGACTAGTTGAAACATACACAAATATGTGAGAATTTTCAAAACTGATAAAAAAGTCATTAAGCCTTAATTTGTATATCCCCTTACATATAAAAGCTTTTTCTACGAAACAAGCTTCTTGAATTTTATCCTCGAACACCAAATATACGAAGCATTATTTTACAAACCAATTGAATCATAATCAAACTCAAACTCCAATTGTTATGACATGAGTATCAAGTTGGAATACATGTCTCAAATTCACAGAGGAAAAAGCCCATATGCCAAGCATAACTAAAAGCTTAAAATAACTAACAATTAGATTTTATGCATACAACATCATAACTAATAAAAGGTTTTTTTTTTACCACCAAAGATATTATATATATATATATATATATATATATATATATATATATATATATATATATATATATATATATATATATATATATATATATATATATATATATATATATATATATATTGTTTGTTACATCGTCATCAAAACTAATAGCCTTCAAAACATTCATGTTGCCATATTTGGCCAGGTTATAGCATATTACAGTAGATAATTTTTTCACTAAAATAGTAGAGCCAACCCTATCTGCATCTAGCTTATTTAGAATAGAAGTCGGTGGCCTATCTAGTAGACAGTGTTCCTTGTGCTTTTCCAGAGCTTCCTTGGCTAGTCCATGAGCAACTTGGTTCCCATTCCTAAAGTTATGCAGAATTGCTGGTTCCCTCAGCCGGTGCATTAACCACCTGCAATATTGGACAGTGTTAAAATTTGATTCATTGCCCTTTTCTAGAGATTGTATTACCTCAGTTGAATCTGTTTCTATTATCAAGTTGGTAAATCCTTTAGTAATAGCTATGTGCATCCCTTCCTTGAGAGCCTCTAGTTCTGCCTGGAGAGGTGTTGAGGCTAGGCTGTGGTGTTGGAAGCCCAAGATCCAATGACCATTACTATATCTAAAGGATCCTTCTGAACTTGCTAAATTTTTGACTTTTCTAAATGTATCATCTATGTTTAGTTTGATAAAGCCTTTATGGGGTCGATGCCATTCAACTCTAACTGAATGTTTTAGGCCCATCACTGGCTCCTTATCGGTTAGTAGCTTATATTTGATTGCTAACATAGTTGAGATTTTAATGTTGTATTTGAAGGTAGTGTTATCCATATTGTTTTAGTTATGGTTTAGCCAAATATTCCAAATAACATAGGGAAAAAGGTTCGTCCATGAAATAATATGAGACATTGTGACCGCACGCAAGTCTCTCAACTTTGAAAGCCAATGATCACTCGTGGAACTGGAGTGATTTTTGTAGCCTATTGACTCCCACATGTCATGAACAACCATGCGGTCAATGAAAGTGTGCTCAATAGATTCATTGTCTGATTTACGATCAACTTTGAAAGCCAATGATCACTCGTGGAACTGGAGTGATTTTTGTAGCCTATTGACTCCCACATGTCATGAACAACCATGCGGTCAATGAAAGTGTGCTCAATAGATTCATTGTCTGATTTACGATCAACTTTGAAAGCCAATGATCACTCGTGGAACTGGAGTGATTTTTGTAGCCTATTGACTCCCACATGTCATGAACAACCATGCGGTCAATGAAAGTGTGCTCAATAGATTCATTGTCTGATTTACGAATTGGGCAGGTGGGGTCGATATTTATACTAATATGGTGGAGGTAGGCACGAGTTGGTAATTTGTTGTGTAGGCATTTCCATAGGAAGGATTTAATTTTGTTTGGGCAATTGAGATCCCAAATCCATTTGAAGTTTGTATTACTAAGGGATCGATCGTTGATTAAGTTGTGGTAGCTTTTAGAACTGAATTTACCATTGGCCGTTAGAGTCCAGATAGGAGTGTCACTGGGGCAGTGATTTGGTTGTATTGAAAGAACAGCGTTGCTAATGTGATTAGGGAGGTCAAATGGTATTTTGCCAAGGACCCATTGATTATTGATTCAAATATCATTTATGTTAAGGTTTAGGGTCTCCTTAGTGAGCGGACCTTCCATAGAATGTCTAAGCTTTTGGTTGTTTGGAATCCATATTGATTACCAAACATTCAGGTTTGAGTATGTACTGGGGATCCATCTAATACCTTTGTTGCACACTTCCCAACCATTTAAGACACTTTTCCAAATAAAGGAGGAGTATTTTAGGGAAGTGGTGTGACTATATAGGGAAGATAGGGCAGAGACCCAAGGGAGTTAGTTAATTGAATTAACCTCCAAGAGAGATTGGTTAGGTTAACAATATTCTTATTCCTAGTTGTTTGGATCCCTAGGCCCCCTTTTTCCTTGTCAGTAGTTAGGGTATTCCAATTAATTAGGTGAAGTTTCTTCTTAGTATTGGAGGTTCCTCATATAAAATTTCTTTGAATTTTATCAATATTATTGATAATTTTCGTGGGGAAAAGGTTGTATTGCATTACATGGTTTGGAATACTATTGAGAATTGACTTGGCTAGAATTATTCTACCTGCTATGTTTAGGAAATTTGATTTCCACAAAGCCAATCTCCTATTCATATTATCAAGAATGAATTGGTAGTATGATGATTTGGGGAGTTTATTTGTTATAGGGAACCCCAGGTACTTCCCAAATGACTTACTAACTTTGCTTCCAAAAAGGTTTGCTAGTAATTTAGAGGTATCCCTTCTGACTTCGAATCGATGTTCAAAACTCAAAAATTCACTTTAGAAAAGTTTAGACAAAACCCCCAAAATTCTCTTTTGCAATCATCAATCAATTGCCAAAAACGAAGATGGAATCGCGGAATATAATCAAAATCAAGTAGAGAATACTTACCCCAATCTATATGGTAAAAATTGCCTTTAAATCACATAAATCCGAGCTCTCTAACTCAAAATGTGATGAAATAACTCAGAGTCCGAAAATAGAGTACTTTATAATCACTGGGAAGCAATGCACATCGCTATCGCGGGACATCCTTCACGATCGCGAAGAACAAATGCTACTTCCATCAAAATACTCTATGTGTTCGCGATACTGGCCACGCGAACTGACTCGCGAGAACGTGACGGAGAATTCTCTAGCTCATGCTCCCGCTCAACCCTACGGGTCCGTGATACCCCATGCGTGAACACGAGATGTAACTAATCCAACCCTCCGCGGTCGCATACAATCTATCGCGTCCGCAATGAAAAAATCCACTGATAGACCAAATTACTCGTCGCGATCGCGGATAACACTAGGGGCATCAGAAACCAACAATGCATGAAAACTCCAAAATGGTCTAAAATCAACCGGAAACGAATCCGAGCCCCTCGCAACCCCGTGTGAACATACCAATAACTTCCATGACATAAAACGGACTTACTCGAGGCCTCAAATCACGCATAACAACATCAAAATCATGAATCTTACCTTAAATCAAACATAATGAACTTTCAACTTCCAAATCGCGTGTTGAACTATGTCAAATCAACTCGGAATGACCTCAAATTTTGCACACAAGTTCCAAATAAAATGTTATGGGCGGCTTTCCAGCCATGCCCCATGACCCCTTGGACACGCCCTGTTGCGTCCTGGCAAGCCTCCCAACTCCTAGTGCCACAAACGACTCGTGGTCTTGGTTGCGCCAAGTGACAAGCGCGCATGTGCCTCTGTCGCCCTACCAATATCCTCGCTAGCGCCCAGCCGCAGGCAACTGCCAATAGCGTCACGCGCGCAGATCGTGATGCTAAAGACAAGGTTGCTGACAAAGGACCTATTTCAACCTTGTCGAAAACTAAGTCCTTTTCATTGTAAATATAGAGTAGTTTTGTTCCATGTATTTCTATTATGATTCCCTAGCTTAGTTAGGTCAAGTCCTGTAATTTTGGTTTATTGTTTAAGCATTATTAGGGGGAATCAAGCAATAAAAACTTTCTAGCAAGCAAGCAATTCTCTGTACTGGTGTCTCTCCCCCTCGACATTGCGTTGCCTTTTTGTAATAGCTTTCATTAATGCAATCAAGCTTTATTTCAATTCTCATTTATGTTCTCTCAATTGTTCTTGACATTTGTTTTCTCGTACGTCATTGATAATCTCGTCTAGCGTACGGAGAGGACCTCAGTTGGCGGACAACAACTGCACTGACATCAATTGCTTAGCCTTACGACACCCTTCCAAGGAATCTTATGAAGGCGCGCGCGTAATAGTTGTTGATACCCAATTTTTTCCTATATTATTTTCAAAATACATATATATCTTCAAACAATGCATGAGCATCAATTAATATTTTTTCATAATTTTCTGCAATTTTAAGGATTTTTTATTAACTTATTCCATTATTTTATTATCTAAATAATTACTAATTGCATCACAAATAATTTTATAATAATTTTATTATTTAATTTTATCATTTATATTTATATTAAGCTTTGATTAATTTATGCATACTTATATTTACATCTTTAGGTTATAATTGCAATAACTTTGCAATAATAGCTCAAATGTGTGTAATTACTTTATTTTACAAGAAAATGACCTTTTATATTTTTTTAATATTAAGTAATTATTTTAAATTATTTTTTATGCATAAATAGTATTTTTTATCATTTATTAACTATTTTATAAATTATTTCTATTAAATTAAATGGGTATTTAAAATATAGCCTCTCTTAATTTGATTTTTCGGATCTTAGCCCAATAACTACCCCAACCCAATACCCTAACCTAACCAGCCCAATTATTAACCCAATACCCAATTCTTATAACCCGGCCCAACCCCAGACTTAATCTTGGTCGTTGATCTCAGAAGATCAACGGTCCAGGACAACCTTTCCATTTTAATTAACCAAACGACCCCAAACCCTACCCATTTTTTCAAAACGGCCGCCTTGAAACCCCTCCCCTCCTCTCTTCTCTCTCACCCTCCTCATAACCCTAGCCTGCCGTTACTGAAACCCCTTTGATTCATGGGTTCTCTTTTCAATTCAGGCCCTATCCGGCCTCCTATCCCTACAGGTGTAATGATTTTCGTATTGCTTGAGGGTAATCTCAAGAAGCTCGAGCCAGATTTGGTTCAAACCTCTCATTTTCTCGACTAATCTGTTTGTGTTCACCCCATGTCTACGAGTATTATCACTTTTGTGTTTTTATGGCTTCAAAACTCTGGTTTAAACCAGATTTTTCAACCTCTGTTTATTTTTTGTACAAACCTAACTATTTATGGCTAAATCAGTTCAGATATCTTTAGATCTGAAGTGTTTTGAGTTTGTTTAGTATTTTTCTTTTAAGATTCTTCTGTTTTTACTATTATTATCAACCGATTTCACTTTTCCCTAAAACTAGGGTTTCGATTCCTAATAGGGTTTCTAAAAAAATGTTTTAAAGCGTTTAAATGTTCAACTCTGGCCTTCTTCTTTACTGTTCGACTAATTTCTTTTGCTTGAGTTTCATCTCTATGTTTCGATATGCTTAAGGTTTTCAATTACTCAACTATTTATTTCACTATTCTTGCCCGTTTACTTTGGCTCTGTCAATTAAAGTTGTTAATTGATTTATTTGCCTAATTAGGCTTTGAAATTATATTATATTTTAAAATCCGATATCTCTTTGAAAGATTTTTACCTATTCTTTCCTTATATGTGATTCATAATTGGTAATACTTTCCTTAATTATATTACTGGCTTGATTTCTGGGCTTTGATTATTATGACCGACCTATAAGTGATCTCTGGACTTATTGCTTACCTTATTAAACCTCAATCTTGTCTGCTAATTGATTTCGTATGAGTTTCTCCGTAATCTAAGTGATACTTCTGTGATTCTGTCCTATTAATTGATTTATGTTTAACCCTAGCTGATTGATTAATTGATTTTTGCATACCTTACTTGTGTGTCGTCGATTTTCCTGCCGTATTTGGTTTACTCTATTGTATGTTATATAATCCCTTCATTATTCTGATTTCGAAGGACACTGACCTATGCTTCCACACTTACCCTCACACGATCGAACAACTTTTAAAATCTCTCAAAAGTTGTATGTTCTCAATATTTGAGTTCTTTCTGCCACTTTAACTTGCTGCACTATCTAGCCGGCTGAAAGCCAAGGCTAACTCTTGGATCTAAATTTCCATTACATTCATGTTTGTTTTCCTCCCGGCGGGTATGTGTTAACTCCTGTTATCCTATCCTGTTCTATGTGTTTGTGTGGTTAGTTTACTTCAAACCTCAGCATGCTTCTGTGTGATCCGTGATTCCTGTTTACTTCTTTCTCAACTAGTATGACTTTAGTTCCTGTTACCTTATTTTATTCCATGTACTTATTTGGTCAGCTTATCTCAGACCTCAGCATGCTTTTGTGTGATATGTGATTCCTGTTTACTTCTTTCTCAACTAGTATGTCTTTAGTTCCTGTTACTTTATTCTGTTCCATGTACTTAGTTGGTAAGTTTATCTCAAACCTCAACATGTTTTCTGTTTGATATATGGTTCCTGTTTATTTCTTTCTCAATTGGCATGCTTTAATTCCTGTTAACCTGCTCTGTTCTATGTACTTATGTGGATAGTTTATTTCAAATCTCAGCATGCTTGATACATGCCTATATGATTCCACCTAGTGATAATTAATAAACTAAGTCATCTTCAGTAATGTAAAACCTTGTTTGATTCAGTTGTATGTTCCCTATTCTGAACACGTTTAGGTATTGCAAGCTTGTGTGGTTAGTTCTGTCTGTCATTCAAGTATCCCTGCTGTTGTTGTGATTGCTTTAATTACTGGTGCAATATCTATGTCTGAACCAATATCAATATGTTTGAACCATATGCTAAATATGGACTCTGTTCTGTTTGCAGCCTTGCAATTTGAACATGTTTGCTCCTAAAAAAATCATCTGTTTTCCAAAACTGTCCCCTACCCCTTATATACTATTTTCAAACTTCCACTCTTAGTTATCTAGGTTCCTACCACCCCCAATGTGAGCACTACCTAGGGTCCTTGGGACTCTTCTGAACTCTGACACATTGGGGCTGGTCTTCCAATCTTTTACAAACTGTTGTTTTGAATAAGGTTCTGGTGTGAGCATTGCACGGGGTCCTGAGGCCCTTGGGAACTTTGACACACCAGAAGCCCAATTTGTGTATCATGGATAGACCACCTGTATACTTCAGACTTGCTTTGAAGGCTTGGTTTCCAGGTTAATATCGGGCCTGCTAAGGCTCCCTATAGTGTAATAGATGGTATTATGTAATTCATTCATATTGGGCTGTAATAATCTTTGTAATAAACAGATATGGGGTTATTAGTAAAAGCTGGGGGGGGGGGGGATTTTATATATCTTTGTTCAAACTTGGGTAGAAATCCTGCCTATAGGTTATTGTGTTGATTTGTGAATGCTACTAGAGACCCTGCCTATAAGATATTTTCTATCTGTTTGTGATTCTGAATTTTCAAGATTTTGGCATACTAGAAATCATGCCCATAGGGTTTCTGTCAATTTTGCATTAGAATCCACGTTCGTAGGATTTCTACATATCTCTAATCTCAATGTGCATCAATGATCATGCAGATAGGATCTTATTTGTGTAACTTAATAAACTTGCCTGGCAATCCGTTTAAAGTTTCTGCTCACACGTAGATTCCATGCCTATAGGAGATATAAAAAAAATCAGTTTCTTCAATCTAGATACCATGTCTATAGGAATAAACAAATCAGTTTCAACACCTAGAAATCATGTTTATAGGGTTTAAACTAGCAGAAATCATGCATATAGAGTAAAATCAGTTGGTAAATTTAGAAATCTTGCTAGTAATCAGTTTCAACACTTAGAAATCATGCCTATAGTAGTTAACTAATTCTGTAAATTTGAAAGCATGCCTATAGGATTTAAAGAGATAGAAACTTGTCTATTAAAATCAGTAACCAGTTTATAAACTCTGGTCTATAATCAGCAATTTTAGATATCATGCCTATATGATTCTGTTTGGTTATCACTTAGGCAAACCTGTAGGTTTAATAAGAATTCTGGGCCTTAAATATGTGATCTCGCACTGCCTAAAATATGCCCAGATTCAGAACTTGATCATATCAATAGGCAAGCCAGTAGCTCCCAACGCTCGTTTTAATAAACTACTTTCTTATATTCCTTTCTTATCATCTAGATATCCTGCCTATAGGATCCCTTAAATTAATGAAATTTTGTCACGACCCGAAATCCCACCTTCAGGCCGTGATGGCGTCTAACGTTGAACCCGCTAAACAAGCCAATGTTTGAATTAGATTGACTTATTAACAATTAAATAACCAAAAATAACTAGAACAATTATAATAAAAATGCGGAAGTAATACAAAATTCAAGATTTCAATAGAAGTCCCGTAATAACTTTACTTAAGTACAACCCCAGAAACCGGTGTCACAATCTCACGAACAGTCTAAGAGTTTACTAAATACAATGGTCTGAAACAAGTAGATACAACTGTCTTGGAACTACTGAAATAAGACAGAAAGTGAGAGAAAAGGGTAAGAGGTGACGCCAAGGCCTGCGAACGTCTGCAGAACTACCTCGGTGTCGCCGTGGACTGAAGGCTACTCCCTCGCTCAGTGTCCACTGGATCCGGTGCTGTAATCTGCACATCATAGAGAAGTGCAGGTGTAACATCAGTACAACCGACCTCATATACTGAGTAAGTGCCGAGCCTAACCTCGACGAAGTAGTGACGAGGCTAGGACACGACAACAAATAACACCTGTGAAGTTCAATAATATAACAGGAAGTAATGACAGGAAATGAACAAGTAATGCAACTACGGGGGAGAACATGTTAGGGATAAAGGGGCCACAACTGCTAAAACAACAAAACAAAATAGTAATTGAAATGTAGAAATAACAACAGGAATTTAACAGCTCGGAACAAGTAAATAAACAGAAAGGGAAAAGGCACGGCATGCCCCCTCGTGCATAACCTCACAATCACTCAGCACAGAATGTCCCCTCGTGCATAACCTCACAGTCACTCGGCACGAAATGTACCCTCATGCATAAATAGTAATCACTCGGCACAGAATGTCCCCTCGTGCATAAATAATAATCACTCGGCACAGAATGTCCCCTCGTGCATAAATAATAATCACTCGGCACAGAATCTCCCCTCGTGCAATAATAGATAATCACTCGGCACAGAATCTCCCCTCGTGCAAAACCTCACAATCACTCGGCAGGGAATGTCCCCTCGTGCATAACCTCACAGTCACTCGGCACGGAATGTCCCCTCGTGCATAAATAATAATCACTCGGCACAGAATGTCCCCTCGTGCAATAATAGATAATCACTCGGCACGGAATGTCCCCTCGTGCAAAACCTCACAATCACTCATCACGGAATGTCCCCTCGTGCATAACATAAATAAAAGCAACAATTAGACAGAAAAAAACAACAATAGGAAAACTCAAATACACAGAAATATTCAACAAAGATTCTATCGTCCCGGCAAGGGACTCAGCTATAACCAATCTCACTCAGAGGTATAATTCAACAATATAATCCTCAACTGAATGAATAATCAAATAACTTTCCACATCATTAAATACTCTCAATATATCACTTCCAGTATGATAAGAAATCTGTAACACAGAGAATATCAAAGAACACAATGCAAATTATCAAGTTCGACTCACGGGCATGCTGACCACAACATATAGGTCCCGTCACCTCACCTATACGTTGGACATGGATTAACACATAGCAAATAAGACTCTATACCTATTCCCTCAAGCTAAGGTTAGGCCAAACACTTACCTCGGCTCCAAGAATGCAAATCAAGCCTCTAACGCCGCTTTTCCTCTCGAATCCAACTCCGAAACAATCGTATCTATACATAATAGACTCAATAATATTAATAATTATTCAACAATTCAATCCCAAAGCCTAATTATAGATTTTCCAACATTCTTCCAAAATTTTCAAAATTCGACCCCGGGCCTGCTTGGTCAAAACACGAGGTTCGGACTAAAACCCGATCACCCATTCCCCCACGAGCCCGAATATACAATTTGTTTTGAAATCCGACCCCAAAACGAGGTTGAATTCCAAAAAATTTGAAAAGCCCTAACTCTACCCAAAACCCCATTTTCTACCCTTTAATCCCATATTTTTAGGCCTAAAATCTAATAATGGTTGATGAAAATGGAAGAAAATGGAGTTAAGAACACTTACCTATGAAGCTCTTCAAAAATGGCCAAAGGAGGTGTGGAGAAGAAGAATGTAGTGGAAAAATGTGAAATCCCGTATTGACATTCTGTTTTGGGGTATTAAGTGATTGGGCGAAAATTTACTCTCCGCGTTCGCGGGCCCTAGGCTGCGTTCGCGGAGGTTTAGAGATTCTGGCCTATGCGTTCGCGGTGGTGAGACCGCGTTCGCATAGGGTATATGACACCCAGCCCCCCCAGGTCCCTTAACCCTGTGCGTTCGCGATTGAGATAATGCGTTCACATAGGGTCCCCTACCTAAAGCTACGCGTTCGCACGATATAAGGTAGGTTCGCACTGACTACCCTGGCCCCCACTCCGCGTTCGCACCTTGAGGGGTGCGTTCGCACAGACTAAATTTCACCCAGACCCCCAGAACCCACTTTACCCTGTGCGTTCGCATAGGGTATTTACCTGGACACCAGAAACAACAATTACACCAGATTTTCTTAGACATTTTGCACTCCGACGCCTACCCGAAACTCACCCGAGCCCCCGAGGCTCAAAACCAAATACACACACAACCTCATAAACATCCTATGGACTTATTCGAGCAATTAAACCACCAAAATAACATCATAAACACTAAATTAAGCCTCAAAATCTATAGAGTTTTTCAAAAATTTCATTAGCCTTCAAATTTCCCATTTTTAGTCCGAATTACCTCAAACTAAGTCCGTTTCTTACCAAATTTCACAGGTAGCACATAATAACCATATTGAACCGGTTCCGGGCTCCGGAACCATAATACGGGCCCGGTAACATAGGTTTCACATCAAAGTTCATTTTCAAAAGTCTTTATATTTTTCAGAAAATAATTTTCTTTAAAAATTTATTTCTCGGACTTGGGACCTCGGAATTCGATTCCGGGCATACGCCCAAGTCCCATATTTTCCTATGGACCCTTCGGGACCGTCGAATCACGGGTCCGGGTCCGTTTACCAAAAATGTTGACCAAAGTCAACCTTATTCAATTAATTACCATAAATTCAACATTTATTCTATTTTTCCACATAAAGGCTTCCCGGCTATGCGCCCGGGCTGCGCACGCATATCGAGGCGAGATAAACGGAGGCCTTTGGGGCCTCAGAACATAGATTTAGCTAAAATTACACGGGATGACATTTTGGGTCATCACAAATTTGTTGATTGAATTGCGTGCATCTGTTGTCTATTTGTGAAGGTTAACATGAGCCCTTTATTTGTTCCTTACATGATATTCATATCTGATTTTTGTCTGTCGCCTAGCTTTTCCATTTTAAGCAACATAGGTGAGTCTAGAACCATCCAAAATAGAGGTCCTAAATACCTCCAGGACCATATGTAAGGGACGAATAGTGCACGCATAAGGTACACATTAGAGGCTATTAGAACGCTTAGGTAACAACTGAAAGATAGTAATTGGGTAGTAAAGGAGATGATGACCCGTGCGCTAAGACTATGCGTAGCACCCCAACTTGGGGAAAGTTACCAAGTATTGTATGGAAATGATCCTATAGGCTAAAAAACCTAGGACCCCTTTAATTCCTGTTTTAAAGTAATATCTATTTGTCTAAACCGTTTTATTTCCCTTTAATACTAATTCGCTTAATTGAGTTTGGCCGGGACCCACCGTTGTGGACCTTGAGGGGTGCCTAACACCTTCCCCTCAAGGTAATTTCGAGCCCTTACCCAATCTCTGGTGATGCAAAATAGTTTCATGAGTTATTTTGATCTAGGTTCCCTAGCGCATCTTAATCTATTAGGTGGTGACTCTTCAAATCCCATACCCCATCCCAAAAGGAAGGGAGTTGTCCCAAAAAATGTCGAAACCCGGATTTCGCGAGGGAAAAATGGGGCGCGACAACATGTCGACTCTGTTGGGGATAATTAGGCTCTTACCATGACAAACTTGCTTTTTGTGAATTAGTCTTTAAGCATGCTTTATTCTTTTAATACGTGCGCTCCCTTTCCCTTTCCCCTTTATGTGAAGCATTTATTTTCAAGCATTTACGACTTCTCTTTACTATGGAAACTGACTTGTCTCTTTGTTTTCCTTCTTAAACATCTTTCAATTATTAAATACCGCATTTTATCATTTTTAATGTGCAAATACGTGACAACGTGCTATTTGGTGTTGCATAAATCATGCTCAACATCATATTTCACTCGTGCGTAATCAATACCATAGCAACGCTTGATGAGTATTTGCGATCTTCCTATATGTCACCCTTTTGAATTCAGAAAGGCTTATTTGCGGTAAAACCAGTCGATTAGCAGTGCAGTCGACAGTTCCGTGCCTTTCCCCCTCAAGTTGTCCGCTTGAGTGTACCGGTCTAGACCTCTAAAGAAACCTTACTCTGATTAATTGTACATGCATCATGGTGAAACCTAGCCGGGGTTAATATGTTGTCCACATAATGACCCCTTTTAGAAAGCCTTGTCCAAAAGTCCACCGGGGTTTCCATAATCCCAACGGGCGCAACCACGATCTATGCATTAATTTGGAGAAATAAGTGCCAATATACTAATCACTGATGTATAAATAGTCGAATCTGGAGGGGGAGAGGGCCTAACCTTATCTATTTTGCAGAAAATGAGGCACGAAGTCCCGAGGTTCGGCATGGTCCGTAGCATACCACCATTGTTGTTAGATTGGTGGGAAGATCTTTCATCAAGTGACAAAAAACATGTGAAGAAGGTCCCAGGAAATTTGCCTTCTCTATTAGACATCCAACCGAATAATATGTTGACTGAAGCTACCACAATGTTCTAGGACGGAGAAAAATCCGTGTTTCGCTTTGGGAACATAGAAATGACCCCTCTCTTGGAAGAAATAGGGGGGTTCACTGGGCTACCCTGGGACAATCCCGGTTTATTGGTGCTAGAAATTCGTACCGCCAGGGGATTTCTGAAAATAATGGGTTTGAAAAAGAACGACGATTTGAAATGCTTGAAGAAGTCCTACATACCCTTTGACTACATGTATTTCTATATGGTCATAGAAAGTCTTACCGTATCTTCCATGATAAATTCTCTATCACTTCCTCGGGTCATATTCACCGCAGGGCTTTTGTGTTCATCGTCTTCTCCCGAGGTATGATAGTGTTTCCAATGCAAGGGGACATAATTCACACCAGACTAGCTATGGTAGCTAGAACCTTAATGGAGGGAATTGAGGGGCAAACGTATATCATTGTCCCTATGATCCTGGCTGACATATATCGGGCCTTGGACCGCTGCCATAAGGGGTTCAAATACTACGAGGGTTTTAATCTACTACTACAAGTTTGGTTGTTGGAGCAGGTGATGACCCAATGGGTCATTTTATGAATTTAGAATCCGTTCTAGGCTTAATATCCATAAATATATTAATTTTAAATACCTCAATTTGCGTGCACAGTCCGGGCGTGAAATCGGAAACTTTTATGTGAAAATATTAGAAATAATAAATTCTAGAGTTGAAATTTGATTAAAGTGGACTTTGGTCAATATTTTGAGTAAACGGACCTCGATCTGTGTTCCGACAATCCGGGGAGGTCCGTAGTAAAATATGGGAGTTAGGCGTATGCCCGGAAATGAATTCCGAGGTCCCAAGCCTTAGAAATCAATTTTTGAAAGAAATTATTTTGCTAAAATATTTATGAAATAAAGAAAATAATTAATGCTTGAACCATTGGTATCAAGCCCGTATTTTGGTTCCGGAGTCAAGTACAGATTTCTTATAGTATTTAAAGCTTAACTGTGAAATTTTATGAAAAACGGAGTTTATTTGACGTGATTCGGACATCCGGTTGAGAAGCTATGAACTTTAAGTGTTCTTGAGGAAAATGATGAGTTTTGAGGTTTAATTTATGGTTTTACATATTTTTTTCATGATTTGATCGCACGAGCAAGTCCGTATGATATTTTTAGACTTGCGTGCATGTTTTTTTTAGAGCTCTGAGGGCTCGGGTGAGTTTCGGATAGGCCACAGGAAGTTTTTGGTTCGTGGGTGAATGAGTAAACGTAATTTGGTCCGAATCCCGAGTTTAGACCAAGCGGGCCCGGGGTCGGAGTTTCACTTTTGTTTTTAAGAAAACTTAGGAAAAATTATAATTTTCAATAAAGTTAGTTCCTTTAGCATTAATTAATGATATTAAGTTAATTATGATTAAATTCGAGCAAGTTAGAGCAAGATTCTAAAGAAAAAGCTGTAATTGAGCTGTGAGTGGCCTGCGAAATTGAGGTAAGTGCTTGGTTTAACCTTGACTTGAGGGAATAAGAATCCCCAACTTATTTGCTATGTGAATATGCATGTGTGTGGTGTATAGGTGAGGTGACGAGTATCTATGCACCACCAAATTGTTTGTTAAACATGATCCCTTCCCCGTTTCCAATATAATTGATTCATGTCTTTATTGTTTTATGCTCATTATTTGTTTCTATGATTACTTGCCTTTGTTATTTTGTTGTTAAGTCTTGTTGTAATTATTTTGGAGGAGTATTGGTTGTTTTCTTGGTTTCCTTGTGGTACATAAAGGTTGAGTAGTTCGACATTGTTTATGAGATATATATTTATATCCTTGTTGGTTTCATGGTTGAGATTATATTGACGAAGTTTATGAGAAAATATAGTTTTCCTGTTTATAATTGTTGAGACAAACGTATTGTGTAAGTCTTGGCTGAATTGTGAAAATTTATAAATAAAATGATATGTTATGTCTGGTGGGAGCGGGTTGCACGCCGCAATAAGGAGTGATAAGGGTGGACATGTGGGATCGGGTTGCACGCCGCAACATGAGCAATAAGGGTAATATATATATATAGGGAGGAGCAATAAGGGTGGACAGGTGGGAGCGGGTTGCACCCCATAACAAGGAGCAATAAGGGAGGACATTTATGTTTTTACTGATTTTCAAAGAAAATAAAGATTCTAAAACTTACTGCTTTACTAAACTATTTTTCATGTTTTGCACCACTATTATTTTCAAGTCAAAGTTTGGAAATTTGGAAACTTACGCGAGCATTGGTTATAGATGAGACCTGGAAAATGTGAGTGAGTTATTTTAATTGTTGCTACAGTTATTACTTATTTGTTTTAGATTTCCTTCTTGCTACCTATAGTATTGTTCACAGGTTATATTGTTAATGCCCCTCCGTAGCCTCGTCACTACTTCGTCGAGGTTAGGCTCGGCACTTACTTAGTACATGGGGTTGGTTGTGCTGATACTACACTCTTCACTCTTTTGTGCAGATCCAGGTACCAGCCAGCAGTAGAGATTTTTAGAGCAGCTATCTATTTTCCGGAGACACGAGGTATATCTGCTGGCGTACGCATATTCCTAGAGTCTTCTTCTATTTTTATAAACACTGTTTTATTATATTCAGAACAATTACACTATTTCTTTCAACCTAGTATTTTTAGTATTCTTTAGTAGTTCGTAAATTGTGACACCAGACTCTGGGGTAGTCTTAGAGTTATTTATATAATTAGTTCGTGGCTCGGTTTATTTAATTGTTCATTATTTTATCTTTGGAATTATTCATCGAAAACCATTAGATTCAGTTTACTTTTGATTATTTTATTATGTCTAAATGAATAATTAATGCAAAGTAGTTAAACCAATTCTAACATTGGCTTGCCTAGCAAGTATGGTGTTAGGCGCCATCACGATCCTTAAGGTTGGGAATTTTGGGGCGTGACAAGTTGGTATCAGAGCACTAGGTTGCTTAGGTCTCACAATTCACAAAAAATCTTGTTAGAATCTGAAGGATCGGTACGGAGACGTCTGTACTTATCTTTTAGAGGCTATCGAGTTAGGAACAATTTCACCTCTATTCTACTCTATCATGCGAATTTATTCTACCATTGATGATTGGACTTGTCTATTCTTCTCCTCTCACAAATCTCGATAACACGCAAGGTGTCTACAACCGGACAAGAGATGAAGCCCCAATGACAACTACAATTAGGAGAAAATTCAGAAGCAGAGTTCAGTCTAAAGTTCGTACATCAGCACCTATTGTACAGTCTCAAATGGATCTAGACGCGGAGGTTCTAGCTCAGTTGGGGTGCTTCAGAGGGAGTACAATGGTTAACAAGCTTTCAGACTATATGGTTCGTGCCAAGATTTATCTGTATAGAGATCTACTTTTGAGATCATTGTGTGTCAATAAGGATAAGAGACCCCAAAGAATAACTAAGAGTATATGAATAAATGGGGTAGCTCAGTAGTATTGAATCAACATAGAAAAAGAAGAAATTGGCCGTTGGTGTTTGTGGCAAGACTACGAAGAGGACGACCGGCCAGTGCAACATAACCTACTTGACTCAGTTCTCATAAATTCTTTTGAAAGAGTTTGTTTCTCGGACTCTCCATAATGCCTGGCGCTTAGGGTTTGAACGGTTGCGTCAGGTCACTATGACGGTGTCAGAATATGCCATCAAGTTTGATAAATTAGCCTGTCATACTCCTACTTCGGTTCATATAGCCAGAGAGCGAGTCAACAGACTCATTAAAGGACCCAATTATGATCATAAAATTTTGTACGACTCAGGGCAGGTTGATACATCATTCCGGCTAGTGGTAGAAATTGCCTAGATGTTAGAGTGTGCCCGGGAGGAGGAAAAGATAAAGCTAAAGAGACTAAGAGGTCTCGAGGTTCTAAAAGATTCAGTGGATTTTGCTTTGTAACAACAAATTATTTCGGCAGGGCTCGGGCAACCAACCAGCCCAGTCTATATATTTGATTACTCGAGGTGCTTCAATGAGTTCTTTAAATGCACCACCACTAAGAGATTCCTACAACAGTTATTACAAGTTATTTGGTAGAAACTCAGTATGAGCAGGTGTTGCTCCCAAACGCACACGCAAGTATACGTGGTCGTACAAGTAATAAAATGATAAGTTGAGTGTCGAACCCACAGAGACTTGTATAAAATACTCACTAATTCACTATAATTGTTATTTAATCAAGCCGAAATAAAAATCCAATAATATAACTATGCTATACTACAATTGTAAGAATTAACTAATTATCAAGTAACGAGTTGATTATTGTGTATTAGATAGAGACAAATATTCCAGGGTTGTTATTAGTTCACCATTCATATTGTGTTCTAATTAACTCCCCCTTTTATATAATTCACTCGTGGTTGCTAATTAATCGATAATTGCTCTCATAGCATTCTCCCGAAGCACTACTCGCCTATTCTCAATAAATTAACACCTATATTCCTATGAAATTAATCTATCAGAATGCATTAAGATTACGATATTTAATTAAGCACGGTGACTAGGTATATTCCTATCCTAACCACAAATCCGCTCCCCTGAAGGGTTAAGATGGCGCTCTCTTCAACTCTTCTCTAATCTATACAGGACTTTTCCAAGTATAACATAGATAGTATATAGAACCTAACTGTTGGCCAGACAATTAAGCAATTAAACACAGAATTGAAGAAACAACCATATATTGAGTGAACTATAATCAAGTTTAAGCTAATGTCAAACAACAATATTCATGGCTAAATCACAACCCCAGAACAATGGATGTTTAGCCACTCATGCTATAATCAAACAATTGCATAAGTGTTGAATCAATTGAAAATACTAGAGAAAGATAAAGAAAACTAAGAATCCTTCGCTTCCTAGCAATTCCGTGTGTATTTTTCCTCCAAAGTGGCGTCCAACCTCCTCAAAAATAAGCTTAGACTTGCTTTTATACGTGTTGGGTAGGTCTAGGGCCGAAATAACCGTGTCCCGGGCAAAATAGGAGAAAATCCCGTCACTGACGCCCAGGGTAGAGCCAGGCACCAGGGCACTACTCCTAATTTAGGTACTGACCACAGCGCCACAGGTGGTGCTGGGCGCTGCCTGTGGCACCCAATTTTGCAATTTTCCCGGTTTCGTCCGTTTTGGCTCTAATTTCGCGCGTTTCGCCCCCAATTGATCCCGAATCATTCCTACACTTAAAAACACTTCAAATCAATATAAATCACCACATTTAACATCTAAAATTCACGAAACAAAAGTAAACTATGAGGCGATATACATAGAAATATATACACTTTAAGCTAAACATCAACACCCCACACTTAGACTCTTGCTCGTCCTCGAGCAATGGGACAAACTACTACCCTTCAACATGTACAAAGTTCATTACCAAGGAGCATTTTAATTTTAAATCACACACTTTACCCCTTAACCATGATCGATACCGGCAATCAAGTATGAACATACAAAAATTCACATTTCCCCCCTTCTTTAAACATGCTTAAGTATAAAAATTTAATCAATCATACCAACAACCTATTTGCAACCACCCAACCTCAAGAGTCAACTTGTAACCACTAAGCCCTCTCAATTCACGCACTTACCCAACAAGAAAGTTACAACATTACCAACTGTTCATGAGATCATGTGCCCTCACCAACAACAAAAGAGTGAATATAACTAGTCCACACATTCAAATATGCTTTTGAACAAATTTCACTCCCTCTCACAAGGAATTCATATGCATCCTGTGGTCGTACCATAAGCTTGCCCGTAGTGTATATCTCTACTAATTTAGGCTAGCCAAATCTAGGATCAATTAGGACTTTTTAAGGTTGTAATGTAGGCTAAGGGACGGGTAGGATATATTTAGGAATAGTGACCAACTCTCATAAGCACTTTAATACACTACATTCACAATTCACACATATACTTCTCAACCAATTCACTTGCCACAATCCATACACAACATAGTCCTTTCTCAATTAAGCACTTCTATACTTCCACTAGCACAATTAAATAAAAAATGGAGATGTGTCTCTTTTTCTACATACTTTCACTATCATTTTTCTTCTTCTTTCTTTTACAACAATATTTTTTTTCTACACACACTCCATACACGAAAGTTCATTGGCTAGTGGCTTTTGATTTCAATTTTAGTGCACTAACAGGCCTTTCCATGGCTCCACTCAAAAAATAATCCCCAATGTATCACCTTACTTCTTTTAGCGACTAAGTGCCTTAGGAGATAAAGGTGCAAAAATCTCAATTTAAGAACAAAATAGGGGTACGACTTGTAATGTGGGTGCCAAAGAAAAGGTCCATAGGCTCAAAGGTCTAGCGACGGAAAATTTTATTTTTATGTGACAAGCACATCCATGATCAAGCAAGAAAATGCCTACGTCATCTCCTATATTAGCATAACCTACACTTTTGCTTCGATCAACACACGGGGCAAGTTCTAGACTACACAGGATAGCATAGAAAATCACTAGACCTCACTCACACATTGCACATGAATCAATCACAACGGTTTTGTTCAACTCTCAAGTCAAGCAAGCACACATAATTGAGAGAATTAAGCAATATCACACTATGTGGCATACAAGTCACATAACTGAGCTAAGGCATCACAAAATAGGCTATTTAATTTTTCTTAGGCATCACAATTCAAACCAAATACAAGGAAAAGCAGAATGCATGTCATAACCTAATATGCCAGCACCAAACATGTCAATAGGTATTTCTAAGTTACTCAGTTTCTTCCTAACTACTCTAAAAAAAATTTAAAGTGCCCGGTTCGAGCTACACCCTTGGAAAAGAACCGGTGCCCAAAGAAAAACCAAGGGATACTACCTAACTATCCTACAAAATAAAAAAAATCTTTTTGTATTTTAAAATCGGACTTTATCCCTCAAGAAAATTGTCCAACAGATCCATCGTCGGGAAAAGTCCGAGCTTTTTCAATTTTTTTTCTTTTCGTTTCTTAATAAATAATTTTTTTTTTATACAATTACACTTCACTTTAGAAAATAGTTTCCCCACCACACACTTATGTTATGCATAGTCCTCGATGCATGATCACAAAGAAAAACATTAAAACAAGGGTGAGAAATACTCCCTGAGACCCTCTCGGGCCTAGCTCGGACATGATTCTCAATCTTTAGAGTCGGGATGACCCCACACTTAAGCTTAAACATTCCCCTCAACTTCAACTTTGGGTACTCAGACTTCCCCTACTCTGCAAAAATAAAAATAAAAACACAAAACTTGACACTAAAAATAATAATAAATAAGTAAAAGATATACATGTTGGGTTGCCTCCCAACAAGCGCCTTATTTATAGTCGTGGAACGACTCTGCTACTCTGCTCAGGCTTCTCGCTTTCTCTTCTTCTTTCTCCCATGAAACCTAGCCTTTTTGCACGCTCGTAACGAGTCTCCTTTTTCATCTCTGGCTCTTTTCTCAATCATCTTTACACCCTCAGCTTGCAACACCACCTCCTCTAGATCACTGCCATTCACATAAGGACTCTGCTCTATCCCCTTCAAGTCGTCCACAGTAATCATGCACATGTCTTCATAATGCTTTGGGAGTTTAAGTGCCTTGTACACATTAAAAGTGACCTCCTCATCGTCAACTCTCATTTTTAACCTCCCTGCCCTCACATCAATAATTTCTCCACCAGTAGCTAAGAATGGTCGCCCCAAAATAATAGGCACTTCCTCATCTGCCTCGTAATCAAGCACAATAAAATCAGCGGGAAGAACAAACTTTCCCACTCGAACTAACACATCCTCAATAATCCCTTCCGGCATAACTAGCGACCTATCTACTAACTGTAGAGCGATTGTAGTAGGTCTAAGCACTCCCAATCCGAGTTGCTTGAACAACGAAGATGGCATCAAATTTATACTAGCCCCTAAATCACACAAGGATCTCCCAACTTCTTGTTTTCCAAGAGCCAAAGGAATTGTGAAACTCCCAGGATCCTTCAACTTAGGAGGAAGCTTATTCTGAACTGTGGCACTGCACTCTTCAGTAAGTGCAAATGTTTTGAACTCTGCATGTCTTCGTTTATTTGCCACAATATCTCTGAGATACCTCGCATACTTAAGCACTTCCTGTAAAATTTCCACCAAAGGCAAATTCACACTCACTTGGCCCAACATATCTAAGAATTTCTTGTACTTAGCATCATCTTTTTGATTCTGCAGTCTTTGTGGAAACGGAGGTGGTGGCCTTGTTTCAATTACTGGCTGGTGTCCTTTATCATCTTTCTCATTCCCCTCAACTGTCTTGGGAACTAATTCTCCTTCAGGATGAGTTGTATTCTTCTTTTTCTTTGGAGCTTCTTCTAGTATTCTTCCATTTCTCAAGGTAATTGCATTGACTTGAGCCTTAGGATTAGGCTCAGTATCACTAGGAAGAGCCCCTACTGGTCTGGTATTTTGGGCACTAGCAAGTTGTCCCATTTGGCATTCCAAATTTCTCATTGCTGTTGCTTGGGCATGGTGATCAGCCATTATTTTCTGATTGAAAGCAAGTTGGTCGTTCATCATTCTCTTCATAATCTCCTCAAGGCTAGCTGATTGTTCAGCCTGAGGTGGTCTGTATTGTTGTTGAGGTGCTTGAGGTGCTTGAGGCCTGTATTGATTTCGAGTGCCTTGATTTCCACCCCAAGAGAAGTTTGGGTGGTTTCTCCAGTTGAGATTATAAGTGTTCCCATATTGATTTGATTGACCCCTATTTGCATTTCCCACAAAGAAGACAGACTCTGGATTAGCTGGGCACAAGTCACTCGGGTGACCCTCTCCACATACTTCACAAAATACCTGAATCTGTTGTACTGGTTGGACCTGTTGCACTGGTTGAGACTGTTGTTTGTTAATGATCAGGTTCATCTGATTGACTTGGTTAGTCAGTGTAGAGATTTGTGCTGACAATGCTGAGACAACATCTAATTCAAGAACCCCTGGTGACTTTTGGACCACATTCCTACCCATCTCTCCTTGCCAGTCTGGATTGCTCTGAGAATTTATTCAATAATGCAAATATTTCATCATAGTTCTTCTCCAATACCTGACCTCCAGCTGCAACATCTACCACAAATTTTGTTTGGGGATGGAGCCCCTCAATGAAAGTGTGAACTAACACTTCGTTCGTTTGTATTGTGATGAGGACAGCCTCTGAGTAGCCCCTTGAACCTTTCCCATGCTGAATATAAAGATTCGCCTGCTTTCTGTTTAAAGGAAACTATATCACTTCTGATCTTTGCAGTTTTGCCTGAAGGGAAGAACCTTGCTAAATCATTCCATGATGTAATGGAATTTGCTGGTTCTGCCTTTAGCCATCGCTTAGCCTCGCCCAACAGAGAGAATGGAAAGAGTGTGAGCCTCACATAATCTGGAGTGACCCCGTTAGTGATATAAGTATCACTAATCTCCAAGAAGTTTAGAATGTGCTGCTGTGGATCCTCGTGTGGAAGACCCATTAACTGCCCGTTTGCATGAAGTAGCTGGATCATGCTCTGTTTCAGCTCAAAGTGCCCAGTGATTCTGGGCTTCACGATACTGAAGGTAACATTAGCAATACTGGGCATTGCTACCTCCTGAACAGCCATATAATGCTCCTCTTCCATATTCACAGGAAACTGAACGAGTTCCTGAGTATTGTTTGTATCCCTTGCTTCCCTCAACCTCATGTGAAATGTTCTCTCAGGTTCGGGGTCAAAGCTGTCAAGTCTGTCTTGGCTTATGACCCTACGCATTCAATCAAATTTCCTGAGATTAGAGCAACAATCAAGTATACTTTAGACTAGACGAAGTAAACCATTAAAGAAAAAACTAGAAAGTAGTCTATATTCAAGTCCCCGGCAACGGCGCCAAAAACTTGTTGCCCCCAAACGCACACGCAAGTATACGTGGTCGTACAAGTAATAGAATGATAAGTTGAGTGTAGAACTCACAGAGACTTGTATAAACTACTCACTAATTCACTATAATTGTTATTTAATCAAGTCAAAATAAAAATCCAATAATATAACTATGCTATACTACAATTGTAAGAATTAACTAATTATCAATTAACGAGTTGATTGTTGTGTATTCGATAGAGACAAATATTCCAGGGTTGTGATTAGTTCACCATTCATATTGTGTTCTAATTAACTCTCCCTTTCATATAATTCACTCATGGTTGCTAATTAATCAATAATTTCTCTCATAGCCTTCTCCCGAAGCACTACTCGCCCATTCTCAATAGATTAACGCCTATATTCCTATGAAATTTATCTATCAGAACGCATTAAGATTACGATATTTAATTAAGCACGGTGACTAGGTATATTCCTATCCTAACCACAAATCTGCTCCCCTGAAGGGTTAAGATCGTACTCTCTTCAACTCTTCTCTAATCTATACACGGCTTTTCCAAGCATAGCATAGATAGTATATAGAACCTAACTGTTGGCCAGATAATTGAGCAACTAAACACATAATTGAAGAAACAACCATATATTGAGTGAACTATAATCAAGTTTAAGCTAATGTTAAACAACAATATTCATGGCTAAATCACAACCCTAGAACAATGGGTGTTTAGCCACTCATGCTATAATCAAACAATTGCATAAGTGTTGAATCAATTGAAAATACTAGAGAAAGATAAAGACAATCCTTCGCTTCCTAGCAATTCCGTGTGTATTTTTCCTCCAAAGTGGCGTCCAACCTCCTCAAAAATAAGCTTAGACTTGCTTTTGTACGTGTTGGGTAGGTCTAGGGCCGAAATAACCGTGTCTCTGGCAAAATAAGAGAAAATCCCGTCACCGACGCCTTGGGTAGAGCCAGGCGCCCACCAGGGCGCTACTCCTAATTTAGGTACTGCCCACAGCGCCACAGGTGGTGCTGGGTGCTGCCTGTGGCACCCAATTTTGCAATTTTCCCGGTTTCGTCCGTTTTGGCTCTAATTTCGCGCGTTTCGCCCCTAATTGATACCGAATCATTCCTACACATAAAAACACTTCAAATCAATATAAATCACCACATTTAACATCTAAAATTCATGAAACAAAAGTAAACTATGAGGCGATATGCATAAAAATATATACACTTTAAGCTAAACATCAGCATGCGAATCATTTCATCAGAGCACTCAGGCTACGTGCTCCATTGCTGTTACAACTCAACTTGCATGACCATCTAGGGAAAAAGGGGTCGGAATATCGAAGGTGGAGGTCAGATTCCTAGAGGTGGAGACCTAGTATGTTGGTATATTTTCTATGGTATGGCTGATGTCGTTACATTAAATGGTGCCATTACAAGAACAATCTCTAATTATTATAAAGTAATAATTTCCTGAACTTAATTCGGTTATGTGTATCTAATAAATTTCTCCTAATATGCTCAACTCTCGGGTGAGGTTCGTAACCCTAAAATCTACTTATGGGAATACTTGCATTGGGAAATTCTATGGAGGTAGCCATGTCTATCATTATGTGTTGTAATTTTGTCAACGAAAAATATTTAAAAGAAGGAAAAGGAAGGTTTCGAGTGGCACGATATGAATATTACTTGTGATTCAGAATTGAGGAGGAGATCCTCGCGTTTTAATATGATATGGTATATTTAAACCGGGCTACGAGCCGCGGTGGAATTTATGTAAGGATGAGATCCTTGTGATGGAAATTCTTGTGCTTAAATTCTCCCTTGTGAATTAAAATTTTACTATAGTACTGGTAGGGAGTCATTCCTGTTAGGCTTATTCAACAATTTATGTATGAAATAATGATGATGATAATAATAATAATAATAATAATAATAATAATAATAATAATAATAATAATAATAAATGAATCAATAATAATAAATAAATAAATAGATGAATGAATGAATGAATGAATAATTAACTATCTGTGCACAATTTGCCAAATTCGTGCTATAATTATTGAGCCTTAACCTACAAGGCAGGTGCCCGCCCATGTGACGTCAAATGAGACACGTTAATTCGGGTATATAATTACGAGGTCTTCAAGCATCGTATCTTGTTATCGGTATTGTGAAGGTTTGAAAGGAGATTTTCTTTGTTGACATGAAGCTATTTGATAATTCTGTAATTGATTATGGACAACTATTCAGATCACGTTGAACCAAAAGGGTGTTCCATTCAAATGGTCGGACGAGTGTGGATTGAACTTTCAGAAGCTCAAGATTGCTTTGACTATGGCGCCAGTGTTGGCGTCGTCCATAGGTTCAAGATAGTGCACGGTGTATTGTGGTGCATCTCGTATTGGATTAGGTGCAGTATTAATGCATAATGGCAGAGTGCTTGCATATGTACCTCGACAATTGAAAGTACATGAGAAGAAGTATCATGTTCATGACTTAGAGTTGGAAGCCATTGTTCACGCATTGAACATTTTGAGGCACTACCTTTATGGCATGTCGTGTGAGGTTTTTACTGACCATCACAATCTCTAGTACTTATTCAAGCAAAATGATCTAAATTTGAGGCAACATAGGTGGTTAGAGTTACTGAAGGATTATGATGTCACCATATTATATCATCCAGGGAAGGCCAATGTGGTGGCCGATGCATTGAGTAGGAAGGCGGTGAGTATGGGCAACCTTGCGTATATTCCAGTCGGCGAGAGATCGTTAGCTTCGGACATTCAGACATTGGCTAATCAGTTCGTGAGGTTGGATATTTCTCCCAGCAGTGTTCTAGCTTGTACAGTCGCTCGCTCTTCTCTAATTGAGCGTATCCGGGAGCGGCAAGATAATGACCCGCATTTGATGGTTCTTAGGGACACGTTCGGCGCGGTGGTTCCAAACAAGTTACAGTTGGAGATGATGGTGTTTTGAGGATGCAGGGTCGTTTATGTGTGCCTAATATTGATGGCCTTCCTAAGTTGATCCTTGAGGAGGCTCACAGTTCTAAGTATTCGATTCACCCAGGGGAAGCCAAAATGTACCAAGATTTGAGGCAGCATTATTGGTGGAGAAGGATGAAAAAGGACATTGTTGCGTATGTGGCTCGTTGCTTAAATTGTCAGCAGGTGAAGTATGAGCATCAGAGATCTGGTGGTTTGCTTCAGCAAATAGAGATTCCTGAGTGGAAGTGGGAGTGTATCACTATGGACTTCGTTGTTGGACTCACACGGACTCAGAGGAAATTTGACGGAGTTTGGGTTATTGTGGATATGCTGACTAAATTAGCATATTTCATTCATATGGCAAGTACTTATACTTCAGAGCGGTTGGCTGAGTTATATATCCGGGAGATTGTTCACCTTCATGGTGTGCCCGTGTCTATCATTTCTGATCGGGGTACGCAGTTTACTTTGCACTTTTGAAGGGCAGTTCAGCGTGAGTTGGGTACCCGAGTAGAGTTGAGTACAACATTTCACCCTCAGACTGACAGGCAGTCCGAGCGTACCATTCAGATATTGGAGGATATGCTCCGCATTTGTGTTATTGACTTTAGAGGTTCGTTGGATCAGTTCTTGCCGTTAGTGGAGTTTGCTTATAATAATAGCTATCAATCGAGCATTCAGATGGCTCCTTATGAGGAATTATATGATAGACGGTGCAGATCGCCAGTTGGATGGTTTGAGCCAGGAGAGGCTCGGTTACTGGGTACAGACTTAGTTCAGGAGGCCTTAGATAAGGTCAAGATTATTCAGGAGAGACTTCGTGCAGCTCAGTCTAGGCAAAAGAGTTATGCAGATCGTAAGGTTCGTGATGTGGCATTCATGGTGGGAGAGAGAGTATTGCTTCGTGTGTCTCCCATGAAGGGTGTTATGAGATTTGGGAAGAAGGGTAAGTTGAGCCCTAGGTATATCGGGTCGTTTGAGATTCTTGATAGGGTGGGGGAGGTATTCCACGTGTCCTCTAGGGTTCGTGGCCTCCAGGGTTATCCTCAGTTCATCCGGTATTCCACGTTTCTATGCTCCGAAAATATCATGGTGACCCGTCCCACATGTTAGATTTCAGCTCTGTCCAATTGGACAAGGACTTGACTTATGAGGAGGAGCCGGTAGCCATTTTAGACCGACAGGTTCGTCAGTTGAGGTGTAAGAGTTATCCTTCAGTTCGAGTGCAGTGGAGAGGCCATCCTGTTGAGGCAACTACATGGGAGTCCGAGTGGACATGCAGAGTAGATATCCACACTTGTTCGCCAATTCAAGTAATTTTCTATGTCCGTTCGAGGACGAACGTTTGTTTTAGAGGTGGAGCATGTGATGACCCAAGTGGTCCTTTTATGAATTTAGACTCCATTCCAGGCTTAATAGAAATAAAAAGATTAATTTTAAATACCTCGATTTGCGTGTGCAGTCCGACGTGAAACCGGAAAGCTTTTATGTGAAAATATTAGAAATAATAATTTCTAGAGTTGAAATTTGATTAAAGTGGACTTTGGTCAACATTTTGAGTAAACGGACCCGGATCTGTGTTCCGACGATCCCGGGAGGTCCGCAGTAAAATATGAGACTTGGGCGTATGCCCGGAAATGAATTCCGAGGTCCCAAGCCTTAGAAATCAATTTTTGAAAGAAGTTATTTTGCTGAAATATTTATGAAATAAAGAAAAGAACTAATGTTTGAAACCATTGGTATCGGGCGCCTGGTACATATTTGTTATAGTATTTAAAGGTTAACTGTGAAATTTGATGAAAAACAGAGTTTATTTGACGTGATTCGAACATCCGGTTGAGAAGTTATGAACTTTAAATGTTCTTGAGGAAAATGATTAGTTTTGAGGTTTAATTCATGGTTTTACATGTTATTTTCATGATTTGATCGCACGATCAAGTCCGTATGATATTTTTAGACTTGCGTGCATGTTTTGTTTAGAGCTCCGAGGGCTCGGGTGAGTTTCGGATAGGCCACGGGAAGTTTTTGCACTTAAAGATTTTGCTGTATCTGGTGTGCCATTTTTTTGGTCATTGCGTTCGCATGACCCAGTCGCGAACGCATAGTGAAAATAGGTTGGGGGGGGGGTCATTTTTTCTCCACGCGAACGCGGTTGGGCCCCCCGAACGCATAGAGTTATTTGGGTCTGGGGGAGCCGCCTGACTTTCCTCTACACGCACGCACTACTTCAAACGCGAACGCGGAGAGCCTGGGAGCTAAAGCTCCGCGAACGCGGCCAGTGTGCTGCGAACGCGAAGGTCTACTGCCCATGCATATTTAAACAATTTAAAAATGGGCAGAACCCTTCTTCCTCATATTTTTCGAACCCCACAACCCTAGGAACGAATTTCTTCACCAAATATCATCCCCAAGTTGTTGGTAATCAATTCTAAACTTTACTTTTTCAATTACTCATTGTTTTTTATCACTTTTAAACCAAAAACCAAGGATTTTCATGGTAGAAATTGAGGGTTTGCGGAGAATTAGGAAATTTTGTAAAAATCGAATCTTTACCTCGAAGGGGTAAACGTTATTTGGTCTGAACTCCGAGTTTAGACGAACGGGGTCGGGTTTTCACTTTTTTTATAGAAAACTTAGGAAAAATTATAATTTTAAATAAAGTTAGTTCCTTTAGCATTAATTAATTATATTAAGTTAATTATGATTAGATTCGAGCAAGTTAGAGCAAGATTCTAAAGAAAAAGCTGTAATTGAGCTGTGAGTGGCCTGCGAAATTGAGGTAAGTGCTTGGTGAACCTTGACTTGAGGGAATAGGAATCCTCAACTTATTTGCTATGTGAATATGCATGTGTGTTGTGTATATGTGAGGTGACGAGTATCTATGCACCACCAAATTGTCTGTTAAACATGATCCCTTCCCCGTTTCCAATATAATTGATTCATGTCTTAATTGTTTTATGCTCATTATTTGTTTCTATGATTACTTGGCTTTGTTATTTTGTTGTTAAGTCTTGTTGTAATTATTTTGGAGGAGTATTGGTTGTTTTCTTGGTTTCCTTTTGGTATATAAAGGTTGAGCAAAGGGCAGATGTATAGAACCTTTCAACGAGATAGTGCTTTTTCAACTCTCTCAAAATGGAATCTATTCCAAACATATATGCCATGGTTCCTTACTTCGACAGGGTACAAATATCTAAATTTTCTATTTTTAGATACTTTTTCAGACCTATTGCCAATACTAAGTAGCAGTCAAAAATTTGTATCCATTTTTCATGATATTATGCATGGATCAGGTATATCATGGCGAATTCTTCAGAAAAAATTGTGTCTTCCACAATGGAATCTGATAAGTGAGATCTCGAGTAAGTGTTTACATAATCTTCTTCTGTCCGAAGAAATGATTCATCGAAATAATGAGTCACCATTGATATCGACACATCTGAGATCGCCAAATGCTCGGGACAGTTTGACATTGTTTTACGAGATATATATTTATATCCCTGTTGGTTTCATGGTTGAGATGATATTGACGAAGTTTATGAGAAAATATAGTTTTCCTGTTTATAATTGTTGAGACAAAAGTATTGTGTAAGGCTTGGCCTGAATTGTGAAAATTTATAAATAAACTGATATGTTATGTCTGATGGGAGCGGGTTGCACGCCGCAACAAAAAGTGATAAGGGTGAACAGGTGGGATCGGGTTGCACGCCGCAGCATGAGTGTTGAACCAAGTCACTGCATGGTTTTGAAGATTGACAAATGTACCTAGTTGAACCAGGTCCATCAGGGCAAACATTATCAAATAGACCCATTGGCACAAGAAGCGTACATGCACAGGAGATAAACATGATCTGTGATTTATCTATGAACTAAGAGGTTGTCTCCTAAAGCGAAAAGGTTGCAAAGTGATAAGAAGAAAGAGTTCGAATTCAGCAAGGACAGAAACAATTGAAGAAGTTGAGATGAACACAAACTCTTCCACCAAGGAAGAGTTGCACTAGAACTGAACAACAACATCTCAACTACGGATTCTATAAATTGTTGAAGCATTCCTGCTGAAGAATTGATCGCATAAAGACAAAAGTGAAACATGAACTGAAAGCAAAATTACCAAAGCAATTTTGCAAGCAGAATCCTTGTGCGACACAAAAGCTACTTGAACCAGCTAGAAGAACCAGTTCCATCTGTTATCTTTTGAGTCTAGTTGGTTTGTAGTAGGTGATTAAATATTGTATCTTTCAGCTTTATTAGAAGCAATTGTAATAGGTACACATTGTTCAAGTTAGAGTTAACTTGAAGTTTGTCGCAATTAGCTAGAGGCTAGTTTGCCACAAAGGGATTAGAGTTAGTCCTTAGGTTTACAAAAGAGTTTATTTTGTAAATGTTGTTTGGCTCAGAGTTGTAGTGAAGAGTTTGGGAAAATCCTACTGGGAAGTAGGTCGTGGTTTTTTCACCTTTTGAGCCATGTATTTTCCACGTAAAATTGTTGTGTTCTTTAATTTCTGCAATTACTTTTCCGCAAACAGTAGAAGTTGGAACACCAAGAAGAACCAGGTTCTTCCATAGAGACTGCACTCGAAAATTGGACACCACACAAATCACCCCCCCTCTTGTGTGGTATTGACGTATAAAACATCAATTGGTATCAGAGCAAGTTATCCTTGAAAAGGCTAACACCTTGGAAAAGATCAAAATGAGTGCACCACCTGGAAACTGGGAGGGTCAATCAACTGCAAGGCCACCACTCTTTAATGGCCAGTATTACTCTTGGTGGAAGAACAGGATGAAGGACCACTTGATTGGAGAAGACTATGAGCTTTGGGACATAGTCACTGATGGTCCTCTAGCCACCATGAAGAAGACTGCTGAAGGAGTAGATGTACCAAAAAATAGAGTTGACTGCACTGCTGAGGATCTGAAGAAATGGGAGAAGAATGCTAAGGCCAAAAGGTGGCTAGTGTGTGGACTAGGTCCAGACGAGTATAGCAGAATCCAAAGCTGCACCACTGCCAAAGAAATCTGGGATACCTTGCAAGTAGCTCATGAAGGAAAACCTTAAGTGAAAAGATCAAGATGTACTCTACTATACTCTCAGTATGAAAACTTTACTATGAAAGAAGGAGAGACAATCCAAGAGATGTACACGAGGTTCACAACTCTGACAAATGAACTCAAGTCTCTTGGTAGAGTCATTCTTGAAGAGGACGTGGTGGAGAAGATACTGACAAGGGTCTTGCCAATTTCCTGGGAAAGCAAAATCACTGCTATCTAGGAATCCAAAAATATGGCAAACCTCAGATTGGACGAGCTTATTGGAAACCTTACTGCCTATGAACTCAGAAGGCAGACAATGAAAATGGATGCTCCAAAGAAGGAAATGAGTCTATCAATGAGAATCATTAAGGGAGCAGATATGGAGGAAGATGAGATGGCCATGATCACTAAGGAATTCAGAAACTTCCTCATAAGGAAAAAGGGCATCTCAAGAGGTGGAAACTACAACAAAGCTAAAGCTCCAGAAAAGCCAGTCAACGAGGGCTGCTACAAATGTGGAAAGACTGACCACCATATCAAGAATTGTCCTCAGTGGGAATTGGAATGGAAAGAGGAGAGATTTGAAAGAAGGAACAGGAACAAGGAACAATTCCTTTCACTTGAAAACCTCAAAAGAGGAAATGTCTCCTTTGGAAATGGAAATAAAGGTGAAATTATAGGGGTTGGTAAGGTAGGTAAGGATGACACACGTTCCATTGAACATGTGTAATTTATAGATGGCTTGAAATATAGCCTGATCAGTGTGTCACAATTGTGTGACAGAGGTAACCTGGTTGCTTTCACTTCCACAAAATGTTTTGTGATTAACCTACTTACTGACAAGATTGTTTTGCAAGGAAAAAGAATGAATAACATCTATGTCATAGACTTGTCCACACTGTCTGAAAATGAACTCACTTTCTTAAGTGTGTTGGACAGTGATCCCCTCCTTTGGCATAAAAGACTTGGTAACGCGAGTCTGAATCAGCTTCTCAAATTAGTCTCTAAGGACTTAGTGGTAGGGCTTCCTAACATTAAGTTCAAGGAAGACAAAGTTTGTGAGGCATGTGCAAGGGGGAAGCAGGTAAGATCCTCATTCAAAAGCAAGAAAATGGTCAGTACCACCAGGACGTTGGAACTGGTTCATATGGACTTATGTGGTCCTATGAGAACTCTGAGCAGAGGTGGTAAGAAATATGTAATGGTGCTAGTTGATGATTACTCAAGGTTCACTTGGACCTTATTTCTGACATCTAAAGATGAAGCATTTGATATGTTCACTTCATTTGTTAGAAAAACTCAAAAACAGTTAGGAAATCAACTAGCATCAATAAGATCTGATCATGGTACTGAATTTGAGAATGCAAAGTTTGCTGAGTTCTGTGATGAACATGGTATCAATCACAACTTTTCTGCCCCTAGAACCCCACAGCAAAATGGGGTTGTTGAAAGAAAGAATAGAACTCTTGAAGACATGGCAAGAACCATGCTTCTTTCTAGCAAACTACCCCACAGCTTCTGGGCAGAAGCAATAAACACTGCATGCTACATAATAAATAGATGCATGACCAGGCCACTGGTAGAGAAAACTCCTTATGAATTACTTAAAGGGAGAAAGCCCAACATATCCCACCTTAGGGCTTTCGGATGCAAGTGCTTTGTGCACAACAATGGCAAAGATTCCCTAGGTAAATTTGATCCCAGAAGTGATGAGGGAGTATTCTTGGGATATTCATCACATAACAAAGCTTATAAAGTTTATAATAAAAGAACTATGTGTGTAGAGGAGAGTGTGCATGTTGTTTTTGATGAAACTAACACTCTTTTCGAGAGACAGGAACCAGAAGATGAGAAGCTTGGACTGGTCAGAAGCAGTGAACAAATTGAAGCAATTATGAAAGATAGAACAGGTGATGGACCAGGTCCAACTACCCTGAGCAACATGACAGGGGGAACTCAACAGCAAAGTACTCTGGACCTTGGCCCTGATCCTGTTCCACAACAACAAGACATCATGGGATCATCTAGAAGTGAACAATTGGTGCTCAAACCACACAGATATCAGAGTTCTCACCCTCTTGAGAACATTATAACATATTTGACATTCGGAATCAAAACAAGATCCTCCTTGAAAAATCTGTGTGCGTTTGATGCCTTTCTATCCTTGATTGAACCAAAGAACATTGGTGAAGCCTTATAGGATGCTGACTGGGTAAATGCCATACAAGAAGAGCTGAATCAATTTGAAAGAAGTCAAGTATGGCACTTGGTACCCAGACCACTAGACAGATCAGTGATTGGCACAAAGTGGGTCTTCAGGAACAAGCTCGATGAGGATGGAACTGTTACAAGAAACAAGGCTAGACTGGTTGTCCAAGGATATAGTCAAGAAGAGGGAATTGACTATGATGAGACCTTTGATCCTGTGGCAATATTGGAGGCAATCATACTTCTTATAGCATTTGCTGCACACATGGAATTCACTCTCCATCAGATGGATGTAAAAGAGTGCTTTCCTCAATGGTTATCTAAAGGAAGAAGTATTTGTAAAACAACCTCCAGTTTTTGAAAGCAAGGAGACACCTGACCATGTATACAAACTTGACAAGGCTTTGTATGGAATTAAACAAGCACCAAGAGCATGGTATGAGCGACTATCAAAATTCCTGCTAGAACATGGATACAAACGAGGTAAAATTGACAGTACCTTGTTCTTAAAGGAAAAAGGTAATGATCTCTTGGTTGTGCAAATATATGTGGATGATATCATATTTGGGGCGACCTCTGAAAAATTAGGTAAGAAATTTGCTAAAATTATGGGGAGTGAGTTTGAGATGAGTATGATAGGTGAGATAAACTTCTTCTTAGGCTTGCAAATCAAGCAAAACTCAAATGGAACAATGATCCATCAACAAAAATATGTGAAGGAATTTCTCAAAAGATTTAAAATGGAAGACTCAAAATAAATCGACACCCCCATAGCCACAGCTACAAAACTAGATGTGAATGAACCTGGTTCATCCGTTGATCAGAAGCTATACAGAGGGATGATTGGGTCTTTATTATATCTCACTGCCAGCAGACCTGGTATTGTGTTCAGTGTAGGATTGTGTGATAGGTTTCAAGCAAATCCAAAGGAGTCCCATCTAACTGCAGTGAAGAGAATTCCGAGATATCTGAAAGGCACTACTGATTTATGCCTTTGGTATCCTAAAGGTAGTAATTTCGACCTTGTAGGATATGCTGATGCAGATTATGCAGGTTTCCTGGTTGACAGGAAAAGTACTTCAGGCATGGCTCACTTTTTGGGCTCTTGCCTTGTGTCTTGGGCCACCAAGAAACAAAATTAAGTAGCCTCGTCTACTGCTGAGGCTGAATATGTGGCTGCAACCTCATGCTGTGCTCAGTTGCTATGGATCAAGCAACAACTCATGGACTTTGGTATAGAGATTGGATGCATTCCTATTTTCAGTGACAACACTAGTGCAATTAGTATGACAAAGAACCCGGTTCATCATAAAAGAACTAAGCACATAGATGTTAGACACCATTTCCTAAGGGATAACTATGAAAAAGGAATGATCTCAATTGAATTTTGTGCTACTGACAAGCAAATTGCAGATATCTTTACTAAAGCACTGAGTAGGGAGCATTTTGAGAGAAACCGGCTTGAATTAGGGATGATTAAGATCACCTAATTGAAAAACAAAAATGGAAAAAAAAATGAAATTGTTTTTTGGCTAGAAACACTAAAATAGATAATTAACCAGACTAATCATTGCTCAGTATCATAACTTTACTGTCATACTCTCTTGCCATGTATTAATATGATTCCCTGGTTGCTAATGATATTTTTTTATCTTTGTAAACTGAGGCATATTAAAGACTATAACACGATGAACCCTGTTCATCGCTGCTGGTTCATCTGACTGACAAGGTACATGCTCATTTCCATACACTTGTTGAATTAATTATAGTCACACGTGAGCATGACTCTATCTATATTTGGTTCATTTCCAATTCTCTGTACTTATCCTAAAATGAACCAGTTTCAAGAAGTCCTATCGTATCTTAATTAGCCTAGATTTAGGGATTCCTAACCGTCTAATCAATAACACTCCTACAACGATTAGACTCCCACTTGACTAATATATCTGCCCATTGTACAATTAATGACCTTATCTTTAAAAGGCCATCATTACCTCCCATCTTCAAAAGTATAACTGTCGAACCTAGTTATTCATTCCTCTCAAACCAAAACTGATCAACTTTCTTCTCTTCCAAATTTTTCATAAAAATGTCTTCACCACCCGCTGTTTCATCTTCCTTCTCCACCATGATTATGAGGACGGTGAATCTAGTTCTAATTCTCCATCAGTATACAATTCAAATTCTCCAGCCAGATCTTCAACCCCCCAAAACCCTCCAGTTCTTGAACCTACTCCTGAACCTACACCTAACCCTACTTCAGCCCCCAGGGCACGTAGAGTGAAAGTTTTGGCCAGGAAATCAGTTTCTTCTGGTTCTCGTGCCAAATTCTTAGAAGAAATACTTCAAGCTAGCAAGGTCCAAGATTCTGAATCCTCCAGCGAATCCTTCAAATCCGCTAATGAGGATGAAGCACCAGGTTCATCTGACACTGAACAGGGAAATCTTGAAGTTGGGTCTGCAACTGGTATGGCTGAGAACATATTTGTTTTGGTTGGGTCGATTGTGGATGTAAAGGTTCTGTATAGGCGGAGAAAACTTGGTAAAAATATAAACCTTGAGAGAGAGGGAGAAAGGAGCTCAGTAAGGGGATCTGGGAAGGACGGTGCCACTCTGGCTATTTGTGGCCTCGCTCATGTGATTGATGAAGAAGGAGTCACAGCTTTAGGGGGAAGCATTTCTGGGGAAGCAACACCAGGTCTGGAGAGCCTACAACAATCAATAGATGAACCTGGTTCATCTATTGAGGAGACGTTGGCTGAGATGCTGAGGAAGTTGGGGGAGTCCTATAATCCCAAAAAGAAAAGAACTCCTAAGTCCAAGAAGGCTACTACCCCAGTTCCATCAAAGAAGAGGAAAGCTTCATTATGTGTTGATGCTACTGCCCCAAATATTAGAGCTACAAGAAGTGCGGTCAGGCAAGGAGAAGAAGAATTGGAAAGAGCTCTGAGAGAGAGCAAAAAGAAGAAGGCTGCCAAGGGAAAGACAAAAGTGGGAGAGCCTATTGAGGCAGTTACTATTGATGATGATGCGATGGACCTGGTCCATCATGAGGAGCAGCCTGCTCCAGTTGTGGTTGAGACACCTAAACCCAAGAAAGATAAGGCTTCTTACAAGAAGTAAGCATCTGTGTCTACCACACCCTCTACCATTGCAAAGAGGACCAGGTCTGAGTCAAGAAAAGTCAAGATTACTGATGATGATGAATGGAGTGGAGGAGAAGAGGAAGAGTCTGGTGAAGGGACTGACAAACTCACCATGTTTGGCAAGCGTACTATCTTGAAGGGAAAGCTGGTTAGAGACCTTGAGGAATCAGGGATGATTTTCCTGATGGATACCCTAGACGTGCAAGGGTGGAAGGACATGGTTCTTCACCTGGAAGGAAGGCTGGCTAGAAATGAGTTGGTTGAATTTATGGCCAATGCAGTTGTCAAGGATGTCAGGGTATCTACCATGGTTCAAGGAGTTAAAATCTCTTTTGATGCAAAGGAGTTGGGGGAGATACTGAAAATCCCTGCTGAGGGTTATGATGACTATACAAGGCAAAGATGGCCTAACCTGGATGGTATGTCCTCAGCTCTCAACATCACTAGGTTTTTCTATGAGAATGAACAAGAACCTGAGCCTAGGGCAGTATTCAAGAGCGAGATGCGATCTCAGCACAAACTATTCTTTGAGTTTGTGATCAAGTTTCTGCTGCCAAGACAAGAGCGAAGGCACATTGCCAGCTACATGGACCTCACGCTTATGGAATGCTTGTACAGGGGTAAGCAGATCAATTGGCCTGCTTTAATCATCCAGATCTTGGACAGAGTTGTGAATAGAGCCAAGGAACACGCTATACCTTATGGATTTATTCTGACTGCTGTGCTTGCCCACTTCAAGGTTCCTATGAAGAAAGCTGAGATGGCTACTGCTAAGGACTATTTTGGGAAAAATACACTGCTGACCTATGACTACATTGTAAACATTGCTGAGGATGAACCTGGTTCATCTAGGAAAATGCCTGTTAATAGCAAGGTCAGGTCACTTGTGCAGGAAGGTGAGATAAAGGATGCGGAGATCCTTCGATTGAAATCTCGCCTTATTGAGGTCGAAGCTGAGCGGGATGCTCTCAGAACTGAATTAGCCAAAGAGAAGGAGAAGAATGAGAGTGTTCTTCAACAAATGCTCTCACTTCTTCAAGCCAATACCACAACCTCATCTGCCCCTTCCCAGCCCTAGGAGTCCAGTGCCACCAAAACCCTTTCAATGCCCTGTTTGGGATTTTATCTTGTTATGTTTTTTGTTGTCCTACTAATGGTTGCGACTATTTTTAATTCATTTTGTGTATGGTGCTTGATCTATGATCTAATCAATGAATTTGCTTTTTGGTTATTGATTCTGTCTCAGTTTCTTAAATAGCTTACATTTGATTGGTTTCTTTTGATGATTAATCATGCTTTGCACCTGCAGTTGCCTAAATGCACATGGGTTATTATTAATAACTCTAGTAAGTTTATCATTTTGTAACTTTTCGATGATGCCAAAAGGGGAAAGATATGTGCTTCAAATATTTTTGTGATATTTTATAACCTAATGAACCTGGTCTCTCTATGATAAATGCTTAAAAATTTTACAAAGTGTCTATGTTTGATTGAAGTATGTACAGGGTTGAGCACATAGTTTGTCATCATCAAAAAGGGGGAATTTGTTAAACCAAGTCACTGCATGGTTTTGAAGATTGACAAATGCCTACCCAGTTGAACCAGGTCCATCAGGGCAAACATTATCAAACAGACCCATGGGCACAAGAAGCGTACATGCACATGAGATAAACATGATATGTGAATTATCTATGAACTAAGAGGTTGTCTCCTAAAGCGAAAAGGTTGCAAAGTGATAAGAAGAAAGAATTCGAATTCAGCAAGGACAAAAACAATTGAGGAAGTTGAGATGAACACAAACTCTTCCACCAAGGAAGAGTTGCACTAGAACTGAACAACAACATCTCAACTACGAATTCTATAAATTGTTGAAGCATTCCTGCTGAAGAATTGATCGCACAAAGACAGAAGTTAAACAAGAACTGAAAGAAAAATTACCAAAGCAATTTTGCAAGCAAAATCCTTGTGCGATACAAAAGCTACTTGAACCAGCTAGAAGAACCAGTTCCATCTGTTATCTTTTGAGTCTAGTTGGTTTGTAGTAGGTGATTAAATATTGTATCTTTCAGCTTTATTAGAAGCAATTATAATAGGTACACATTGATCAAGTTAGATTTAACTTGAAGTTTGTCGCAATTAGCTAGAGGCTAGTTTGCCACAAAGGGATTAGAGTTAGTCCCTAGGTTTACAAAAGAGTTTATTGTAAATGCTGTTTGGCTCAGAGTTGTAGTGAAGAGTTTGGGAAAATCCTACTGGGAAGTAGGTCGTGGGGTTTTCACCTTTTGAGCCAGGTGTTTTCCACGTAAAATTGTTGTGTTCTTTAATTTCTGCAATTATTTTTCCGCAAACAGTAGAAGTTGGAACACCAAGAAGAACCAGGTTCTTCTATAGAGACTGCACTAGAAAATTGGACACCATACAAATCACCCCCCTTCTTGTGTGGTATTGACGTATAAAACATCAATGAGAAATAAAGGGTGATATATATATAGGGAGGAGCAATAAGGGTGAACAGGTAGGAGCGGGTTGCACGCCGCAATAAGGATCAATAAGGGAGGACATTTATGTTTTTACTGATTTTCAAAGAAAATAATGATTTGAAAACCTACTGTTTTACTTTACTATTTTTCATGTTTTGCACCACTGCTATTTTAAAGTCAAAGTTTGGAAATTTGGAAACTTACGCGAGAATTGGTTATAGATGAGACCTGGAAAAGGTGACTGGGTTATTTTAATTGTTGCTACAGTTATTACTTATTTGTTTTAGATTTCCTTCTTGCTACCTATATTATTGTTCACAGGTTATATTGTTAATGCCCCGCCGTAGCCTCGCCACTACTTCGTCGAGGTTAGGCTCGGCACTTACTCAGTACATGGGGTCGGTTGTACTGATACTACACTCTGCACTCTTTTATGCAGATCTAGGTACTATCCAGCAATAGAGATTTTTAGAGCAGCTATCTATTTTCCGGATACAAGAGGTATATCTGCCGGCGTTCGCAGATTCCTAGAGTCTTCTCCTATTTTTATAAACGCTGTTTTATTATATTCAGAACAATTACACTATTTCTTTAGTATTTGTAGTATTCTTTAGTAGTTCGTAAATTGTGACACCAGACTCTGGGGGTAGTCTTAGAGTTATTTATATAATTAGTTCGTGGCTCAGTTTATTTAATTGTTCATTATTTTATCTTTGGAATTATTCATCGAAAACCATTAGATTCAGTTTACTTTTGATTATTTTATTATGTCTAAATGAATAATTAATGCAATGTAGTTAATCCAATTCTAACATTGACTTGCCTAGCAAGTATGATGTTAGGCGCCATCACGATCCTTAAGGTTGGGAAATTTGGGTCGTGACATAGCATCTCCAAAGAGGTCGATACCGTTAAGAGATTTCAAGAAGGTCGTGGAACGATCATATAGCTTTTCATCACCCTAAGAGAATGACCTATATCCCGGACAGGTTTGCTCAACCAGAGAGTGCTACAGAATGGGTGCCGTTTTTCGACAACTTGACTGAGGATCAGGTTCAAGGGATGTTCGAATGGTTCCCTACCGACGAGTTCATCATTAGATCTCGGGACGCTCCGTACTTGGTGTTGATCAGGTTTAGGGGCATATACCCTTATGTTCCCATCAGAGTTATGAGACAGGTAGGCAGGAAGCAAGTCATATTGCGAGTTTCTAAGATGAGTCACTACAAGGCAGACTTTCAGGATGATGACATCCCATACAAATGTGAAGCTCAACATATGTGGCACTTAAAGGTTATTGTAGAAAAGTACACCATCGAACTGGACTGGTATCACGCATGGCATGTACACTTCTACCCATCATGGTTGGAAGATAGCTTAGCAGGGATAGTTGAGCCGGGGATCGGTCAAGGAAACAGGGTTATAGACGAGGTTGCTGAAGCCCAAGTGAAATACAACAAGCTGCGCAAAAGGGTTCATAAGTTCGAAGCCAAGCATATGGAGAAACACAAGACTGATATGGAGTTGATCAATGAATAGAGGGAAATAGTTATCAAGTCTAGTGAAAGGTTGGAATATATGGAGCAGGGTCTGATGGAGCTGGAAGAGAAGACAAGGAAAAGGGTCGTCGATTGCCAGAATGCTGAGGGAAGCGAAAGAGGACATCTAGCAAGGGTATACCTGCTGTTGTGCATGCGTGACCTAGGGAATCTGATTGATAGAGCCAAGAAGATCAAGCCTAGGGAAGGTCCTTCTGGGACCAAGTAGCTTAGGTTTATTTGCTTTGTCAAATGTAATAAGGCCAAGTTCCACTAGTGACTTATCTTATTTAGTGTCATTTTAGATTCATCTATTTTTACATTAATGAATTGAAGCAATTATTGGCACTGAAAATTTCCAAATCAACTTGTCGCTAGGCCTACCTCAAGAACAACGAGGTTCCCAAATTAGGACGCAAATTTACATTCCCGCAATATGTGTTTAAATACTGCAAACATCTCTTTTGAGAATTCTTACTGACTTGGCTACCTTTTTGTTTTCCTTTCTTTTGATTATTCCCATTCCCCAAGGTTGGTTCACGCATACTGGCATCATCAGCTTACCATACCAGATCCAGGGGCCCTCCACCTTCTCCTCCTCCAAGTATACCGAGAGGAAAAGCTAAGATGGATGACATGAGCGGCATCAGAAAAGACAACACTGCACATGTTGAGAATGTGGAAACTTCCGATGGTCGGGGCGCTCAGGACCCAAATGATGTGGTTTCACGACTTGAGCATAGGATACTTGAACTGCAGGGTGAGCTTGAGTAGGTACGTAACTTGGCGAACCTTTCCCTTACACTGAACATCCCATATACCAACCAACCAAACGCCCAAAACCTGGCACCGCCTCAGAACACACCCAACAAACGCCCGCAGAATCCTCCCGCACCTCACCATTATAACACCCCGCCTCAAAATCAACATCTCCCTACTCAATACCCGCAAACCACTTATCACACTCCTCAGAATACCCCCACAAATTATCCCTGAACCCTAAAACTCAACTAATAATCATCACTATGCCCAAACTCCCGGCATTCACCAGAACAACCCTATATACGTGGAAACCCTACCTCATTCCACTCAATCAATCTCCTATACACCAGAATCCGCCGAGAAGGACCTGCTCATCAAGAACACGGCTGAAGAGCTCAAGAAGCTGATGAGTCGAGTTCAGGGTGTTGAAGGAGGTAAAGGGATAGAAGGTCTGAATTACGAGGGTTTGTGTTGAAGGAGGTTACAAACCTCCCAAGTTCGAAATGTTTGATGGAACGGGTGATCCCAAAGTTCATCTGAGAACTTATTGTGACAAACTCGTGGGGATTGGAAAAGACAAAAATATTCACATGAAGTTGTTTATGAGAAGCCTTACTGGAGATGCCTTGTCTTGGTACATAAGCCAGAATCCTAAGAAGTGGGCCAATTGGGTGAGCATGCCATCAGATTTCATGGACAGATTCATATTCAACACAGAGAATGCACCGGATGTTTTCTATATCCAAAACTTAAAGAAGAAGCCAACCGATACTTTCCGCGAGTATGCTACTCGGTGGAGGTCAGAAGCAGCAAAGGTTAGGCCGGCATTAGATGAGGAACAAATGAACAAATTCTTTATCAGGGCACAAGATCCACAATATTATGAAAGGCTAATGGTTATTGAGAATCATAAGTTTTCCGATATCATCAAGCTCGAAGAAAGGATCGAGGAGGGTATTAAAAGTGGGACGTTGATGAATTTCGAGGCACTGCAGGCCATGAACAAAGCATTACAATCGAGTGGCATATCGAAGAAGAAAGAAATAGGGGTGGTAATGGTTTCCCAAGGTCCGAAGACTCCATTTGTGTACCAAACACCTCCACCCACATACCAACCTTCACCTCCCAGATATTCCCAACCTGATGCCACCTATCATACCTATAATTCCCAACCATCCTATTATCAGCCGCCTCCAACTCGTCCAAACTATCAAAAACCTAGGCCTAGTTTCGACCGCAAACCACCAGATAGTACACCGCCATTACTGAACCCATCGACCAGTTGTACGAAATATTAAAAGTTGCTGGTTATGTCACCCATATTTCTGCTATGGCCATGGAGAATTCATCTCAATGGGTCAACCAAAACAAAACCTTTGCATACAACTCCGGTATGAAAGGACACACTATTGACGAGTGTCGCACATTTAAAGACAAGATACAGACATTGATTGACAATAAGGTCATACAGGCAAAGGAAGTTGCACCCAATGTCCGCAACAATCCCCTCCCAGATCATAGGAGTGAAGGGATCAATGTGATAGAAACCGATGAAGAATGGGATCCCGAGGGATCGATCGGGCTTATCTGAGAAGGTGATAATCCTAAGAAACCTGCAGTCACGCTCAATCCCATTATGATGCAAGTACAGCCGCCGGTTGAAGTCAAGGTAGCTGCATCGGTTCCTTTTGAGGTAGAAGTAACACCACCTACAGGGGCACCAGTTCAATTTGTGGTGGAAGTAGAAACACCTTTCACTCTGACAGTGGAAACTACACCGCCCTTTAGTTCTGATGCTGTACCTTGGGATTATGTGGCCGAAGCTAGAAGAAAAGGAAAGGCAAAGATGGAAGAGTTTGGCACTGCACAAGGAATGACCAGAACATGAAGGGTTTATACACCTGAACATTTTGGAGAAACCAGTAAGCAAGCTTCCAACAAAGCGCCCGTCATTGAGACTAGTCCAGATGACCTCTAGAAGAAGGTACATGCTAGGGAGTATTCCGTCGTTGATCACCTTAACAAGACTCCCGCCCAGATATCCATTCTGTCATTGCTGCAAAATTCTGAAGCACACAAGAATGCTCTGATGAAATGTTGAACGAAGCATATGTGCCCAATATCATCACTAGCAGAGAAATGGCCAACATGGTGGGGCAGGTGCTAGAAAGCCACAAAATCCCTTTCCATGAGGATGAGCTGCCACCTGAAGGGTTGAATCATAACATGGAACTATACATCACAGTCCAAATTGAAGATAAGTTCATCGCTAGAGTTCTGATAGACGGAGGATCCAACCTCAACATTTTCCCATCGACAACGCTGAAGAGGTTGGGCAAAGACCTACATGAGATAGAGAAGGAACTATGAACGCGAAAGCATTCGATGGATCTCAAAGGGCTACCATTGTAGAAACTAATCTCTGCTTGCAGATGGGTCCTACCTGGTTTAACGTTAAATTTCATGTGCTAGACATATCAGCCTCCTACAATCTGTTGTTGGGACGGCCATGGATACATGTCGCCGGGGCTGTAGCATCTACTTTGCACCAAGCTGTGAAGTTTGAATGGAACCATCAAAAAGTGATCATCCATGGATATGGGAGCAACCCCATTTACACCAGTCAGACTGTTCCGGTGGTAGAAAATAGAAGGAAGTTGGGTGGAGAAACCTACCATCGCATCGAGCGTGTTAACGCGATCGAGAAGGATAAGTGGTGGAGTAGAAAAATAGGAAGCATTTTGGCATGGCAAGGGTACGAACCTAGCAAGGGGCTCGGTAAAAATCTTCAAGGTATCCCCAAGCCGATACAACCAAAGCGCCATGGTACAACCTTTGGACTGGGGTATCAGTACACCTGGCACGAATACAATGATTGGTCACCACCATGGCATGGTCCATACTACCCTCTTGAGAAACTTGTGCCGCACTTAAGTCAGACCTTCCATCAGGCCGATATCATATGGGGATCAGAGGAAGAAGAAGCATTGGCAGCACTAAGGAACTTGTTTTTGGAAGATGATGATATGGATTGTTGTGTGATCGTCGAGGAGGAGGAGGAGGAAGCCCCTACTATCCAAGCTGTGGAGAGAGGAGCATTCCTCAAGAATTGGACTGTTAGACCATCAAGGGCCCGACGAGTCCCGGGGTAGGAAGGCTAAATAGCATTGTTTACTTTTTTCTAGAAAAAATTATTTCCCTTTTTGCATTAAATAAAGTTTTCAATGTTCCAAAAACTTTATTTGAATTATCGAAAATCATTTTTTGTTTGACGCTTTAAATGGCTCGATGTTTTATTATTACTACTTTTCTTTCACGTCTTTATCCCTACAGAATTACTATTTCCTATCTCGATGAACCGACAACTGAGACATGTAATGAGACAACACAACAAAAGGACAGTGATTCGGAAGAAGATGATGCAATACCCGAGGATATCGTAAGAGAAGTTGAGGATTTTGAGAACAAGCCTAAGTCCAACCTGGATGAAACTGAGATAGTCAACTTGGGAAACTCTGAAACCGTCAAGGAGACCCGCATCATCATCCATTTGTCACCGTCAGAGAAAGAGGAATATACTCGGTTCCTGAAAGAATATGAGGACATTTTTTCCTGGTCATACGACGGTATGATCGGATTAAGCACATCCATTGTGGCCCACAATCCCAATGTGTCCGTTAGTATAGTAGAAACTTAGGAAGTTCAAACCAGACATGAGTTTGAAAATCAAGGAGGAAGTTACTAAGCAGATCAAAGCCAAGGTCCTCAGGGTAGTTAAATATCCAACCTAGTTAGCCAACATTATGCCTGTTCCGAAGAAGGATGGGAAAGTGTCACGGCCCAATTTCCCAACCTTAGGGATCGTGATGGCGCCTAACACCACACTTGCTAGGCAAGCCAATGTTAGAACTCGATTAGCTATTTTCCTTTGAATGTTCACTCAAACACAATCATACAATTTAAAATACACTAACTCTAATAATTTCCAATGAATAACTTCATAAATAAAATAATAAACGAATAAATAAGTCGAGCCACGAACTAAATATATAACTATAAGACTACCCCAGGGTCTGGTGTAACAATTCACAAACTACTAGAAATACTACAAATAATGGGCTGAAAGAAATAATGTAAGTATTTCGAATTTAATAAAAACAATATCTATAGAACTAAGAGAAGACTCCAGGAATCTGCGGACGCCGGCAGATCTACCTCGTGTCTCCGAATGATGAATGCGGGCTACTAAGATATCCTAACGCTGGCCGGTACCTGGATCTGCACAAAATAGTGCAGAGTGTAGTATCAGTACAACTGACCCCGTGTACTGAGTAAGTGCCGAGCCTAACGCCGGCGAAGTAGTGACGAGGCTAGGACAAGACACCACATAAACCTGGATATTTATATAATCTTACTAGCAGGAATAACAACAATTAAGAGATTTAAAGAGATAGCAATTAATGGGAAGGGAGAATGCGAGTCTAACATAATAAACGAAGAAATAATAAGTCAAACACAGATAGTGAGCAACATTAATTTCAGCAATTAAAATAGAAAGAAACTTGCACGACATCACCCTTCGTGCTTTTACTCTCAGCCTCATCATATGCATCAATTTAAATGTATATGTGCACGACATCACCCTTAGTGCTTTAATTTCTTCCTCACCATATGAATTAATATGAATGTAAATGTACACGGCATCACCCTTCGTGCTTTATAACTCTTCCTCACCATATGCATAAATGTAAATATAAATGTAAATGTGCACGACATCACCCTTCGTGCTTTATCACTCTTCCTCACCATATGCATAAATGTAAATATAAATGTAAATGTGCACGACATCACCCTTCGTGCTTTATCACTCTTCCTCACCATATGCATGGGTATGAATTATAATCATGAATGCAAATGTGCACGGCATCACCCTTCATGCTTTATCACTCTTCCTCACCATATGCATAAATATAACAACCATATCCCGGCAAGGAATCAACAATAGACATAAATACATCCCGGCAAGGGAATCAACTATAACCAATCTAGTTCCAACAGTTAACTTCACAAAAATGAATCTCAATTTGAGACAATGCTCAACAATGGTCAATTACCAAGAATTTCATCATAAGTCTAGTTCAACATGGATAGTCATCAGTTTAAGCGTAGACAGTACATAACAAGAGTCACAAAAATCACAGTATAAGACTCACGGGCATGCTTGACACCAACGTATAAATACTCGTCACCACACCTATAAGTCGTACTCAACACTAACACGTAGAAAATACAACGACAACACCTATTCCCTCAAGCTAAGGTTAGGCCAAACACTTACCTCAATTTCGCAAGCCACTCACTGCTCAGTTATAGCTTTTCCTTTCGAATTCACCTCCAACACACTCGAATCTAATCATAATTAGCTTAATATAATTAATTAATGCTAAAGGAAGTAACTTTACTGAAAATTATACTTTTTCCTAAGTTTTTTCAAAAAAGTTAAAACCCGACCCCGGGCCCGCTTGGTCCAAACTCGGGGTTCGGATCAAATTACGTTTACCCATTCACCCCGATCCCGAATATGCAATTAGTTTCGAAATCCGACCCCAATTCGAGGTCAAAATTCGATTTTTACAAATTCCCTAATTCTACCCAAACCCTCAATTTTTACCATGAAAATTCTTGATTTTTGATTTATAAGTGATGAAAAACACTAGGTAATTGAAAGAGTAGAGTTTAGAATGGATTACCAACACTTTGGGGATGAACTTGGGTGAAGAAAATCGCCTCTAGGTCTTTGTATTTTGAAAAATCGCCTCTGTTTTTAAATCGCTGGACAGGCCTTCATCGTGTTCGCGATGGGCCTGTCGTGATCGCGGAGGGTCTGGCCAAATGGCCTTCACGTTCGCGAGGTATTGAACGCGGTCGCGTAATTTTACGCCCTGGGCCCTTCGCGATCGCAGCCCAGTGGCCGCGTTCGCATAGAAGAAAAGCAATCCCCTCCTCCAGGTCCATTTTACTGAACGCGTTCGCGTAAGTCGGAACGCGTTCGCGAAGGGTATTCCACCGATGATTCGCGTTCGCGGCTCATACTTCGCGTTCGCGAAGATTGAAAATGACTCCCAGGAATTTTACCCTTCGCGATCGCAGGAGTAGCTTCGCGATCGCGAAGCACAAAATCGCTGGGCACCAGATGCAGCAAAACAACAAACTTTTCTAAGTGTAAAAATATCCCGCGGCCTATCCGAAACTCACCCGAGGCCTCGAGGTTCTAAACCAAATATGCACGCAAGTCTAAAAATATCATACGGACTTGATCGTGCGATCAAATCATGAAAATAACATCTAAAACTATGAATTAAACCTCAAAACTCATTATTTTTCTCAAGAACACTTAACTTTCACTATTTCTCAACCGGGCGTCCGAATCACGTCAAATAAACTCTGATTCTCACCAAATTTCACAGATAGTACTTAAATACTATAACAAATATATACCGGGCTCCGGAATTAAAATACGTGCCCGATACCAATGGTTTCAAATGTTAATTCTTTTCTTTATTTCATTAATAATTCAGCAAAATAATTTCTTTCAAAAATTGATTTCTAAGGCTTGGGACCTCGGAATTAAATTCCGGGCATACGCCCAAGTCCCATATTTTACTGCGGACCTCCTAGAATCGTCAGAACACAGATCCGGGTCTTATCCGGCTCCGTTTACTAAAAATATTGACCAAAGTCAACTATAATCAAATTTTAACTCTAGAAATTACTATTTCTCATATTTTCACATAAAAGTTTTCCAGTTTCACGCCCGGACTGCGCACGCAAATTGAGGTATTTTAAATTAGTAATATTATGGCTAATAAACCTAGGACGGAGTCTTAATTCATAAAATGACCCCTTGGGTCATCACAGAAAGTCAGAGTCTGTGTGGATTGTCGGGATCTCAACAGAGCAAGCCCAAAGGATGATTTCCCGTTGCCGAATATACACATCCTAATCAACAATTGTACCAAGCATGAACTCCAGTCTTTTGTGGATTGCTTCGCAGGTTACCATCAGATTTGGATGAACGAGGAGGACGCCGAGAAAACATCCTTCATTACACCATGAGGGGTGTACTTCTACAAGATGATGCCATTCAGTCTAAAGAAAGTTGGGGCCACTTACATGAGGGCCATGCCCACTATCTTTCATGACATGATACATAAAGAGATAGAGGTATATGTGGATGATGTCATCATCAAATCCAAGAAGGCCACATATCACATAGCGGACTTGAGGAAATTCTTCGACCGACTGCGGAAGTACAACTTGAAGTTAAACCCCGCAAAGTGTGCATTCGGGGTTCCTACCCGAAAGCTGTTGGGATTCGTCGTTGCCGGGGGATAGAGTTAAGACCTATCAAAGGTCAAATCCATCCAAGAATTACCACCACCAAAGAGCAAGAAAGATGTGATGAGTTTCATAGGATGCCTCAACTACATCAGCCGTTTCATAGCACAATCCACAGTAATATGTGAGCCGATTTTCAAGATGTTGAAGAAGGACGCTGCAACCAGTTGGACTTAGGATTGTCAAAAGGATTTTGACAAAATAAAGGAATACTTGTCCACACCACAATTCTTAGTCCCGCCAGAGCCAGGTAGACCACTGCTACTTTACCTTGCAGTGTTAGATGGAGCTCTCGGTTGCGTTCTGGGACAACATGATGAGACAAGTAGAAAGGAACATGCCATCTATTACTTGAGTAAGAAATTCACTCCATATGAAGCACGGTACTCTATGCTAGAACGCACTTGCTGCGCTCTAACCTGGATAGCTCATAAGCTAAGGCACTACTTCTGTGCTTATATGACATGTCTCATATCGAGAATGGATCCCCTGAAATACATCTTTCAGAAACCCATGTCCATTAGGAAGTTGGCTAAGTGGAAAATCTTGCTGAGTGAATTCGGCATCGTCTATGTAACTCAGAAGGCAGTCAAGGGACAGGCATTGACAGACCACCTTGCTAAAAATCCCATGGGAGGAGAATACGAACCCTTGAAAACGTATTTTCCCGATGAAGAGGTAACGTTCGTAGGAGAAGACATTGTTGAAGCCTATGATGGTTGGAGAATGTTCATCGACGGGGCGGCAAACTTCAAAGGAGTCGGCATTGGAGCCGTCTTGGTATAAGAAACTGTTCAACATTATTCGGTGTCTGCAAAAATCAGATTCCTCCGCACTAACGACATGGCGGAATATGAAGCTTGCATATTAGGGATCAACATGGCTGTTGACATGAACGTTCAGGAACTGCTACTGATCGGCGATTCAAATCTACTTGTGCACCAGGTACAAGGGGAATGGGCTACTAAGAATTCCAAGATATTTCCATATCTACATCATGTGAAAGAAATTAAGAAGAGGTTCACAAATATAGAGTTCCGGCATGTCCCCAGGATTCAGAACGAGTTTGTTGATGCGTTGGCTACTTTTTCATCAATGATACAACATCCAGACAAGAACTTCATCGATCCCATTACAGTAAGGATCCATAATCAGCCGGCATATTATGCCCATGTTGAAGAAGAAACAAACGAAAAACCGTAGTTCCACGACATCAAAGAGTATTTAGCAAAAGGAGAATACCCAGAGCATGCAAACCATACTCAGAAACGCACACTTTGGAGGTTATCCAATCATTTCTTCCATAGTGGAGGAACCTTAAACAGAAGAACTCTTGATCTAGGACTATTAAGGTGTGTTGATGCAAATGAGGCTTCTAAATTGCTCGAGGAGATACATGCCGGAACCTGTTGCCCACATATGAATGGCTTTGTCTTGGCCAAAAAGATAATCAGGGCCGGTTACTTTTGGAAGACCATGGAAACATATTGCATTCGATATGTTCAAAAATGCTACCAATGCCAAATACATGAAGATATCATAAAAGTGTCGCCGAACGAGCTTAATGCAACAAGCTCACCCTGGCCCTTTGCTGCTTGTGGAATGGATGTCATTGGTCCAATAGATCCCACCGCCTCAAACGGGCACCGATTCATTCTAGTGGCCATCAACTACTTCACTAAATGGGTTGAGTTTGCATCTTACAAAGCTGTGACTAAGAAGGTCGTTGCGGATTTTGTTCATGACCGAATTATTTGTCGATTTGGAGTTCCAGAGTCCATCATCACTGACAATGCCGCCAACCTCAATAGTGATCTGATGAAAGCAATGTGTGAAACTTTCAAAATCAAACACAAGAATTCTACAACATATAAGCCTCAAATGAATGGAGCCCTGGAAGCTGCCAACAAAAACATCAAGAAGATACTAAGGAAAATGGTGGAGAATCACAAGCAATGGCACAAGAAACTACCATTCTCCTTACTTTGATACCGTACCACAATGCGCACATCAACTGGGGCAACTCCCTATCTGCTGGTTTATGGTACTCAAGCCGTCATTCCCGCCGAAGTGGATATTCCTTCTTTGAGAATCATACAAGAAGCCGAACTCAGCGACGCATAATGGATAAGGAGCCTCTATGAGCAACTATCCCTCATAAATGGAAATAGGATGAATGCGGTATGTCATAGCCAGCTTTATCAGAACAGAATGTCCAAAGCCTTCAACAAGAGAGTCAAGCCAAGATAGTTCACACCGGGGCAGCTGGTGATGAAAAAGATCTTCCCCCATCAAGTTGAGGCCTAAGGGAAATTCTCTCCCAACTGGAAAGGTCCTTACATGGTTCACATAGTACTAACAGGAGGAGCACTCATACTCACAGAGATGGACGGGGAAATTTGGCCAAAGCCAATCAACTCAGACGCAGTCAAAAGATATTATGTGTAAATCATTTTTATGTTCCTCTACATGATGTAAATTAAACAACGCTCGACTGATTCCCGTTTAAGAGGGGATACGTAGGAAGCCCTATGGGTTCGGTCACAATTCAATAAAATTTCTATTTTCCCCACAATCAGAAACTGGGGAAGAATTTTGAGGAGGACCCTCAAAATTCTACGGCAGGAGAAGTCGCAATGTCTCTGATTGTGTCACAGTTACCGGTTCATCTAACTAATTTTTTAACTATATATTACTATGTCTTTGAAAATTATACATGCATGCTTTTGAAAAAGAAACTTTTCTTTAGCAAATGCTACCCTAGTAGCTTGAACATGATCTTCAGATACAGCAGAGCAAATCGAACATGCAAAGGCACGAACCGACCTCCCCCGCAAAACTCACAAAATTTTCTTTGAATTCATGACTATATCATCGTGATAAACACAGTCACGACAACACAATCGCTATGCATAAAACACATCATCAACTAAGAATACTTCGCTCTTACTCTTCTCTTTTCATGGGACTAAGCCCTGTCCCGAACCTTGCATGAGGCTAAGCCCTGCCTGTCATTTGCATAAGGCTAAGCACTGCCTTCTATTTGTATAAGACTACACCCTGTCACGAACCTTGCATGAGGTTAAGCTCTGCCTCCCACTTGCATAAGTCTAAGCACTGTCTTCTATTTGCATGGGACTAAGCCCTGTCCCAAACCTTGCATGAGGCTAATCCCTGCCTCCCGCTTGCATAAGGCTAAGAATTTCCTTCTCTTTGCATGGGACTAAGCCCTGTCCCGAATCTTGCTAAGGCTAACCACTACCTTCACTTTGCATGAGACTAAGCTTTGTCTCCACCCTGCATGAGGCAAAGCCCTGCCTCCCACTTGTATAAGGCTAAGAACTGCCTTCATTTTGCATGAGACTAAGATTTGTCTCCACCCTGCATGAGGTTAAGCCCTGCCTCCACTTGCATAAGGCTAAGCACTGCCTTCACTTTGCATGAGACTAAGCTCTGTCTCCACCCTGCATGAGGCTAAGCCCTGCCTCCTACTTGTATAAGGCTAAGCATTGCCTTATATTTGCATGGGACTAAGACGGATTGGTTTTGTGCCATTGGGGTTCAGAGAGAGTTCTTGATAGTTTTGAGAACAACTCTTGGCACGTTCGAGGACGAACGTATATTTAAGTGGGGGAGAATGTAACGACCCGACCGGTCATTTTGAACATTTGTATTTCGCTCGGCAGTTTGGGGGCACGAGTAGCTCCGTATGATGTATTAGGACTTATGTGCAAAATTTGAGGTCATTCGGACGTGGTTTGATAGGTTTCAGCGTCATTAGTGAATTTTGAAAGTTTAGAAGTTCTTAGGCTTGAATTTGAGGTTGATTTGATGTTTTGGTGTTGTCTTGAGTGTTCTGGAGGTTCAAATAAGTTCGGGTAGTGATATATGACTTGTTTGAATTATTGGTTGAGGTCTCGAGGGTCTCGGGTGAGTTTCGGATATGTTTGGGTTGTGTTGCGCTCGTTTTTCTTATGTTTCGACGCTGTTTCTTCAAGCATAAATGATATCATATTGAACAAATGAGCTCATATTTCTGTTTGGAATAAATAATTAGATCCGTATCGTCATTATGGACCCGTATAAAAAAGAATCATAGAATTTGGACATCGTGTGAGGATTTTATGGTCATTTTATTAAGGTTGCAAGATTTTTCAGATTAATTACGAAATTGTCACTGACGGCGTATTTAAAAATTTGCCCTATTTGCAAATATTAAAACTTACATATTTCATTCATTATAAGGTCAAATTGAGTGATTCAAAAGCCTAAATTGACTAGAATTTCACAGGGGATCCATTGGAGGCATAAAATGCAAGTTTCAGGATCGTTTGATATGAGACGAGGCAAAATAGCTGGCAGAAAAATATATAAAACAAGGGTTTGTTCTTTCGGTCATATTTTGAGTTGGGGAGCTCGGATTTGGGCGATTTTTGAGGCGATTTTCACCATAGAGATTTGGGTAAGTGTTCTCTTCTCGTTTTTGGTTATATTTCATGAATCCATCTTCGTTTTTGGGATTTGTTTGATGATTTCAAAGTGAAATTGAGGGAGTTAAAGTTTGAGTTTTAGAGAGATTTAGGCGACGATTTGACGGAGCAAACGGAGTCCGATTTTGATAAAATTTATATCGTTAGACTTGGGAGAGGACGATTTTTATTATTCTTCCATTTTTGACTGATTTTGAGACGTGGGACCGGGGGCCGAGTTTTGGCCAATTTCGGATTTTTGGCCTATATGTGTAGTTTTTTTTCGCGGAATTCGATTTCTTAGCCTATGTTGATAGTAGTATTTTGGTTTTGGTTAGATTCTGATACGAGGGCATCCCGAAGTAGGATTTTACGCTATTGAGGTAAGTAACAATTTTAACTCTGGCTTTGAGGGTATAAACCCGGAGAATTTGATATCATGTGATTGTTTGGAGGCGATACCCATGCTAGGTGACGGGCGTGTGGGTGTACACCTCGAGGGATTGAGACTTGGTCCGTCCCGTGAGGCCTAATAACCATTATCTATGTTTATGCCTTTACTTGTTGGTGAACTTGTCTGCCTTTACGTTAGAGATCATGCTTAGGCTTTATTCATGCTCACATTATTTGTACTCAGTCACAGAAATTATTGTACATGTTTACCTCAGTCTCTATTATTTTCTAATATGCTGTGATACTTGATGTGGGCTGTGTCCCCTTATTTGTTGATGATGGTGAGGCTAGTGAGGTACATGATTGAGTAAGGCTGAGGGCCTGGTTGTGAGGATATTAATACCATAGCGCGTGAGCTGTCCGCGTAGCACGTGAGCTGACCGTGCGGGTCTGAGTATTGATACCATAGCACATGAGTTGTCCGCGTAACACGTGAGCTGGCCGTGCGGATTCAGGTATTGATGTTATGGCATGCGAGTTTTCCCTGCTTAGCGCTTGGGATTTTGGAGCCCCTCCGGAGTTTGTACACACCCCAAGTGAGCGTAGAGTGTTCAGAGTGTTGAGTGTTGAGTGTTGAGTGTTGAGTGCGAGTGCTGAGTGATGGAGTGACATTGCTGTGATGTTGTATTTACTTTTGTTGTTGTTGCATTTATATATAAATATCTTTGTAGCATTTACTGAGTTATGGAGTTTACCTGTTTATTCATGTTTATTGTAAATTGTGAAAATAAATAATTGGATTGTCTTGCTTAGCTCGTCACTACTACTCAGTTCCTTAGTTATTTCTGTTACTACTGAGTTAGTTGTACTCATACTACACCTGCACTTTATGTGCAGATCCAGGTGAGTTAGAGCGCGGCGATCGTTGAGTTCAGGCCGGCTAATTGCGGAGACTACAATGTAGTTGCTAGCGTCCGCAAGACCTTGTTACTCCTTTATCATCTATTTCTTCTTTTGGACAGTTAGACAGTTAATATATCTTAGTTCATAGTTTTAGACGCTCATGACAGAGTGACACCCTGATGTTTGGGGCGAGCTTCCGTATTTTGTATTTTAATTATAATTAGAATTGATTTAGTTTATGAGACATTTAAATGTTGATATTAGTTTATTAAATTCTTAAAATCAATTAATAGTAATATTCGGGAAGTAGGCTTGCCTAGTAACACGATAGGCGCCATCACGACCATGTTTGAATTTTGGGTCGTGACACATGAGTTTCTATGTTCTTAAATTTTATAGTGAGCGGAACTAATCTCTTTTGTTGTGTGAGGTCAATTGATTCTTGAAGAAAAGGTAATGTCATTGACCTCTATGTTAGAGTAAGCGAGTGAGTTGTGAGTAATGTATGGTATTTGTGAGTCAACTCTTGAGGTGAAGATGTTACACTCTTGTGCTTAGTCTAATTTTAAGATTCTTGGTGTGATGAGTTAGGAGAATTGTTCAAAAGGTCGTGCCTATATAAATAGTAGTTTGATTGATCGAGGACGAGCAACGTTTAAGTGTGGGGTAGTGATGTATGACTATAATTCCATATTTTTAGTGCATTACTTACCTTACATTTTAGGTGCTTTAATGCTAAACTATACTATGTTTGTGCTTAATTGAGTTTATTTTATGTGTAGGTACGTTGAAGACGAAATTGGGAGAAAAGTAGAGCTTTTTTGTTTATTTTATACACTAAAAGAATGGATTTATGATTATTTAATTATTAGGTATACACCACAACAAAGAGTAAAGTGTAACATTAAAAAAGAGACAATGCAAAGAATTAAAAAGTTGAAACAGAAGAGACAACGTGGAATGGAAAGGTTAGGCAGCAAATAAAAGTCTAGCCTTCCAGGAGACGCAAGATTCATTCCTCGCGTTTTACCTCGCGAGGCGAGGTCTGCAGCGAGAGGTTCCGCGCAGTGAAGCTGGCATCGCATGGGCTACAACGAGATGAAGCTCGCATTTTGCCTCGCGATGCGAGGCCTGAGGCTATGCATATTCCTTATTTTAAGCCTATTTTGTCTCCTTTTTGGTTTTTGGATTTGGTTATTTCGTCTAGGTCTTTTCCCTACACACATAAATAGTCATTAAACACCATTTTGAGAGGAGTTTTGCGACAGGAGGCAAGAACATCACGTGGACCAACTTTTGAAGGAGAAAATCATAGATTTCTTCATTCCTTTATCTTTTCTTTGTTATTTGTTTATGCAAAATACTTGGAAAGTTGTTACTATGAACATGAGTGGCTAAGCACTCTAGTTCTAGGGTTGTGGTTGATATGATTACTAACGTTTATTAATTACATCTTCGTTAATTCGGATTATCATCTTGTGGTTGTTTATTTAATTCTAGCTTTACTTTGTGAATTGTTGTAGCTACCAATTCACCTTACTATCTATGCTATGCTTGGGAAAGCAATGTTTAAATTAGAGTAGAATTAGAGAGAGCTTCTTTCTGAACCCGTGGCTCGGGGAAAGATTTCGCGGTTAGGATAAGAATATACCTAATTGTCTTGCTTAATTGAATACCGTGTTATATTCGTTCATGATATAATTAATACCATATGAATATAGGATTGATATATTGTGGGTAGGCGAGTAGTATGTGGGAACATGTTATTCATATAAACGATACGGTTAAGTAGCAATCATAGATAATCTGGATTGACGAGTGTGATTATTGAACTTAATAAGATTTATAAACCAACCACAACCCTGAAATTTTCATCTCATCTGAATTAAAATATCACCATACACATTTGCATTCTTGATAATTTAGTTGTTACTTGTTTAATTTCCGCAATAGTAGATTAATAGAAAAACATCACTCTTAAATATCTTGGAGAGTTAATTGATTTTAATTTGCTTAGTTGACAATTGATCTATGTCTCTGTGGGTTCGACATCCGACTTTTGAGTCACTTTATTACTTTTGAGTCTCTATAGCTCAAGTTTTTCAACTAATTGAGCCATCCCTTTCTCATCAGTGTATGCAAGAATTTCCCCATTGAGCACTTCTCTATTCCTACACTCAGTGAGCTTATCTACAACAACAAGCATAACCTTCCCTTTCTTTCCTTTACTGGCCCTTTTAGAAGGGGTAGCTGCCTTGATAGATTTGACAGCCTTTCTCTTTGGTGCTGATGCCTTTTATTGTAAAGTAGAATCAGACTCATCTTCTAACTCAACAACAGGTTCAACAACTGGAACTTGCTTCCTTGTATTTTTGGCACCCCTGGACTCTTTAATTATTTGGTCATCGATAACCTTTCTTTTACTCCTTGTGAGAGGAGTCCTAGCAGGAGGAGCCACTTATTTTCTTGCAGGGATAACTGACTTTATAGTCTTCATGGGTTCTTTTTGCTTTTCTTTCTTGTTGTAGACAGGGGTAAATTCTCTTCATCACTGCTGACCTCCTCATCTCCGGTGAAAGGAGTTAACAAGGGCCCAATTTCTTCAGTCCTTTTCTCTCCTACTACTTCTTCTGAAGGGGCTATGATGGTGTTCCCAATAGCCATAGAGTCTTCAGATTCCCCACTTGCATTCTCATTTTCTTCCTCACTCTCTTCATCCTCACCTTCACTCACACTTCCCTTTTCTTCATCCTTAACTTCACTCTCAGAATCACCTTCTTCCTCACTATCTTTTTCTTCCTCTCCTGAATCACCCACTTGTTCATCTAACTTTTCTTCTGGCTCACTCTTCTTTTCCTCACCAAATTCCCCCTCATTCTCACTATTTTTCTCATCGATATCAATGTCGTGTTCTGAGCTGAGCCTGATGCTCCTCATGACTAGCCTTCACTCCTTTTTCTTTCTTACCTTCATCATCATCCTCATCTTTAGTCCAACTAAAAGAGAGACCATCAGAAGCCTCCTTATTTCCTGGTTTCTTATAACCTTCCCCCTCAACCATAGGCATAACATTAATGGTTTCTACCCTTTTCTCCCGAGTTTCTATGTTCGTTTCTGCAGTAGGTTCCTCCACTCATTGTTTATCACTTTTGGGGAGAATAATCTCTTAGGGTGCAACATTAATAGATTTTATCAGTCACCACCTTTTCATTTTTAATAGATTTTCTTGGAGTAACCTTGATCTTAGTGGACCTAGAGGTATTTTTCGAGGTAGAAACAAGTGCACATGCAGGTGGTTTTAGAAGCGAAGGTCCAGTAGAAGTGGGCATAGTAGGTAAAATAGGAACATGGGACAATGGTGCAAGTATAATGGAGGATATAGATGGATAAGGAGCAATTGTGGTGTAGGTTCACTTGATGCTTTTGCACTTTTTGTTTTGTTTTGGGCTTCATGTTATTGGGTTTGGCTTCAACCTTGGATGATGATTTTGGTTCAGGAGGAGTTTGGCTGGGTTTAGGCATGGCGATGAGAGGATGAAATCGATGAAGGGAACTAGAAAGATATTTATTGATTCTTGCTTAGGGTTTGAGAGGAACAATGAGGTCTGAGAAATGGATCATAAGGGGCCTTTTAAAGAAGTAACTCCTGATTGACTAGAAGAAGGAGAGCAACTGAATTTGAGTTCTAACGAGACTCTAATAACAGTTACTTTTGACTATTATAATTTTAGGAGTAATTATACTCTAATTGCTCTAGATTCCCCCTTAATCATTGACTGGATGACAACTAGGAGTGATTCTAACAAGATTAGAAAATCTGAGTATAACAACAATTTCAGATATTAAGCCCCAACGAATTAATATAAGATGGCACGTACTTGAGTCAAAGAACCAACTCCTTAGTGACTCCTTACTCATTTTTGCAATAAAACTTCAACACAGTAGGTTAGTATAATAAGACATAGTTATCAGTTAGACTCTTCTGAGCAAGTGTGTGTGCTTAAAACAAGCACGAGACTAGATAAAAAACATTGTACTTGAATGTCTAGATCTAATTATTAATTTTCTAACCAATCATTGGGGTTCAACTTAGTTGGAAGTATTTAATAAGACCCAGTTCCAATCTATTCCTTTCAAAGTGATCCCTACTCAGAACTTTAGTAAAAATATCAATAATTTGGTCTTGAGTTTTACAATAGTGAATTGAGATATTCCCCTTTTCAACATTGCCTCTGACTAAGTGATGTATAATGTCAATGTTCTTGGTTCTCTTGTGTTGACATGTATTTTTAGCAATGTTTGTGGCACGAGTGTTATCGCAAAAAATAGGAACACAATCAATAAAAATACCATGGTCCCTTAGCTGTTGTTTTATCCACAACAACTGAGCACAACAAGATGTTGCTGCCACATATTCAACTTCAGTTGTAGATAAAGCCACTGAGTTCTACTTCGTTGTTCCCTAGGAAACCAGGCGAGAACATATGTTGTTCCTGAAGTGCTTTTCGTGTCAACATGAAAACCTACATAGTCAACATCAACATAACCAACTAGACAAAGCTGTACGCTCTAGGATACCATAGACACAGATAAGGAGTCCCTTTATGATATCTCAGTATCCTCTTGACACATCCAAATGAGACTCTTTGGGATTTGCCTGAAATCTTGCACACTGTCCCACACTAAATACAATATCAGGCCTGCTTGCTTTGAGATACAACAATGACCCAATCATTCCTCTATATAGATTCTGTTCAACACTTTTTCCTTCTTCATCAAGATCTAGCTTTGTTGCAATGACAATGGGAATTGTCTATGGACTTAGAAGAGTCCGTGTGAAATTTCTTCAGTAGTTTCTTGATGTATTTTTGCTGATGTATCATGGTTCCAGTAAGTTTTTGCTTGATCTGTAACCCCAAGAAGATGTTCAATTCAACCACCATGCTTATTTCAAACTCATTCCCCATCATCTCAGCAAATTCCTTGCACATTGCTTCATTAATAGCTCCAAAGATAACATCATCCACATATATTGGTATAATCAGAACATTCTTGCCTTTACTCCTTAGGAACAATGTGTTGTAATCTTTTCCTCTTACAAAGTTATTGGTTAAGAGGAATTTTGAGAGTCTTTCATACCAAACTCTTAGAGACTGTTTCATACATGGCTTTGTCTAGCTTGAACACATAGTCACGAAATTCTTCACTCTCAAACTTAGGAGGTTGTTTAACAAACACTTTCTTCTTCAGGTAACCATTCAAGAATGCACTCTTTACATCTATCTGATACACGGTGAACTCCATGTGTGCAACAAAAACTATTAGCATCCTTATAGATTCTATTCTGGCTACATGTGCATATGTCTCATCATAGTCAATGACCTCTTCTTGATTATATAGATGAAGAAATAAGTCTGGAATTGTTCCTTGTGATATTTCCTTGTTCATCCAGCTTGTTACTGAACACCCATCCGGTACCTATGACAGTTATGTTCATGGGTCTCTATACCATGTGCTATACCTTGCTTCTTTCAAACTAATTTAGCTCCTCTTGCATGGATATAATCCAATCTGGATCGTTTAGAGCTTCCTTTATATTCTTAAGTTCAACCTGTGAGAGGAGTGTTGTAAGTGCACATAGGTTTCTTAGAGATGACCTGGTTTGCACGCCAACATTAGGATCATATATGATGTTCTCAAGGGGTGTGAACTTTGATGTTTCGATGGTCTAATATGCATCCCTAGAGATGGTTCACCCAAGGAGTGACAGAAAGGAACAACGTCAGTAGGTACAACTTCATCATTCTGGTTAGCAGTCAAAGTAGTTATCTCTTCTTCTTGTTCCTCATAATCACTCTCAACTTCCTTAGGATCTCCTGATCCATCTTCATATTGAAGTTCAGGTTTTTTAGAAGCTCCTTCATTAGTGAGTCCTATGTCATAGGCTTCATCCTGCACACCTTTCTTAAGCATGTTGTTAGATTCATAAAAAATAACATGAACATTTTTCTACGCATATAGTTCTTTTATTAAAAACTTTATAGGCTTTACTATGTGGTGAGTAACCCAAGAAAATTCCCTCATCACTTCTGTCATCAAACTTACCTAGACTTTTTTTGCCATTATTGTGCATAAAAATTTGCACCCAAAAGCTCTCAGGTGACTAATGTTGGGTTTCTCCCTCAAAGTAACTCATATGGAGTTTTCTCAAGAATAGGTCTGGCCATGCATCTGTTTAGCAAGTAACAAGAAATATTGACTGCCTCATCCAAGAAGCTCTTAGGCAGTACACTAGCAATCAATATGGTCCTCCCATGTCTTCTAGAAATCTATTCTTTCTTTCTGCAACACCATTTTGTTGTGGAGTTCTAGGTGCAGAGAAGTTATGATCAATGCCTTGTGTGTTACATAACTCAAGGAATTTAGAGTTTTTAAACTCAGTTACATGGTATGTTCTTATACTTAACATGCCATCCCAATTTATGCTGGATTATTCAGACTAACACACTAGAAACATCAAAAGTTTCAACTTTAGATCCCACAAATAGGGTCCATGTGTACATAGAAAAGTCATCTACAATGATAAATACATACCTCTTGCCTCCCCTAGTCCTCGCTCTTCTTGGTCCACATAGGTCCATTTGAAGGAGTTCCAGGGGTTTGAAGGTGCTGACAATCTTTTTGGATTTAAAAGTTGACCTTACATGTTTCCTTCTAACACATGCATCACATACCTTGTCTGAGGTGAACTCAACTTTTGGTAGTCCAAGTACCAGGTCTCATGCTATACACATCTTATATAGCATGAGAGAGTGACTTACCGACCTTACAAATACCTATTATCTGGCCCTTTTTCCCATTTCCAAATGACACACTCCCTCCTTGGAAGGAGAGGAAGTTTTTCTTTTCTCCAGTCTTATGTATTGATCATCCACTGTCTAGATACCAGTCTTGATTGTTCCCTCTTACTTTAGCCTGTACCAGAAATCACTTAGTTTTGACAAGAGGCTTGACTTTTGGTTTCTCTTCCTTCTTCACATTTTTAGCAAGCCCAAATGTGTTCTTAATCTGAGCATGAATAAGGCAGGACAAGTATCTCTAAAGTGTCCTACCTTACCACAATGAGTGCACATCTTGTTATAAGAAATTCCTACATACTTTGGATCAAAATTGGGAGCAAGTTTTCTATAGCCGATTCCCGATTTGATAGTGCTGCAATTTTCATTCAGCCAATTTAATGCATCTGAGGATCTATGCCACTTACTTAGCCTAGATAATTCATAATTAGCCTTTTCTAGATTTTCCTGCAGTACTTTATTTCTACATTGAGCAACACAAAGATTATCTTTAGCCCATTTTTGTTACTTTTCAAGCTTATCTTACCGATCACTCATCTTTCCCTTACCATGTGACTTCTCATTTTAGAAGTGAGCTCAAGAACCTGGTTCTTAAGGTCTTTGACATGTCCTTCAAGATCAGCTTTGTCAGATTCCAGTTCTTTGAGATCAAGTTTGACACATAAAAGGTCACTCATAAGTAACTGATCATCTCCTAGATGAGCTCAGACTCCTTCATGGAGAAGAGCTCATAGTTTCTCATAAGTAATTATATCCTTGATATCTTCACTTGGTTTGTTCCTATATGATAAGTTTGGAGTGCATTCCAGATATCCTTTGCATTGGAGCAAGCTGATATCCTATTGTACTCATCAGGACCAAGTTCACATATAGGGATTTTTTAAGACTTCACATTCTTCTCCACCATTCTGAAATCTGCTGTCACAAATTCAGAGGGGTCCTTAGGAGTTGTTTCATTTTGGGCATTTTGTTTAGTAGGAGTTAGTGGACCTTGGTTCACTATGATCCATAATTCATAATCTTTAGCCATCGGGAAATCTTCCATTCTTGCTTTCCACCAACTATAGTATTTTCCATTACACAAGGGTGGTTTTAGTAGATTGTCCTTCGTTAATTCCAGGTGGAATACTCATTTTGCTTCCAAGATATCTCTAAGTGTTAACCGTGTGTGAGAGAACCTACTATGATACGAATTGTTAATGTGAGTGCTTTATGGATTACTAAAGAACTTGGTTTTTTACCTTACTCCTTACGCATAAAGTAAAATAAGCAGTAAAGTAAATACAACAATTTTGTACGTGGAAAATTACCTGGCTCAAAAGGTACAAAAATCGCGACCTACTACGTAGGATTTTCAACTTCAACATCACTATGAACAATGAGCGAAATGTATTGATTACAAATCTGTAACTCAACACTCTCCAGTACTCCTACTTAAGCTATTTGATTTACAAGTTACTCTAACTTGTAAAATGAACACTCACTCCAACTCATTGATTGTTTATGACACTTCGATTATAAGTCAATTTTCTAAAACACATTTACTAGACTAACTCAAGAAGAACACAACACTAGTACTCGAGTTAAGATAGAAAACATAGTTCTTCAGTTGATGTGCAAAAAGATGATCTCAGTAGTCCAAAAAGATAGTATTCAAATTCTGTGGACTCCAAGATCTTTCAGGAATTCTATGCGTAGTAATCTTTTCGTTTGATAGGACTCCAACTGTTCCATGACTCCACAAGTCCTGGGACTCTTTTATCTCACTTATGCACACTTATCTTCTTAATAAACAACCTTTATCATGTATAAGCAGTCTTCCTCCCACAAACTCGAACCTGGGTAACTTTGAGATAAAGGTACTGTCTTGAAAAGACGTTGATGGTAGGGTAGAAACCCGTGTTTTAGTCGTAGTTTGCACTCCAATTACTGCATTTTACTTGTGTTTGAGCTTAAATGTTAGTGTATTGAACTTATTATGTGTTTTATGCCTTGCAAAAAATGATTTCGAGCTATTAAGATAATTTGGAGCTAATTTGAACAAGCTGGAGCTTTGAAGTTTGAGTAAAAGCTCAAGAACTTAAGTCGGGATCACATTCAGGGGTCGAGGACCAAGTCTGGATATCAAAAAGTGAGGGGAAAAAAATTACTCTGAGAAAAATACACTACCGCGCCTCGCCATGCGTAGCGGAGCGTTAATGCAAAATTCCTGCAGAGTGAAAAAATAAATCCTCTGAAAATCCTCACTAATGTGATGCATGCGCGGCGCATGGCGAGCCGCGCCAGTGTATTTTTGTTGTCCAATTGTCCCAATTCAGCTTGGAAAAGGTAGTTTTGTCCGGGCCCGTTCCTACATGGTATAAATACACAAAAAACATGAATTTTAGAGGACTTTTGAACTACAAAAAATTGGAAAAGCAACCAAGGCAAGAAGACACACGAATTTATCAAGATTCAACCAATAGTCGGTGTAATACGAGAGTTTGTATCGAATTATTAGCATTGATGTTTTCTTTGTTTTTAAACCTTATTGAGATGAATTTTTCCATTGCTATGGAGTAAATTTCATTAGGGTGTTGATAGATAAGGTGTTTTGATAACTTGAGAATCAACAGTATTATAGAGTGAACCAACTCAAGAATTGGATCTCGAGTTAATTATCTTGCACCTATTTAGTCAAGTACCCTTATTGTTTACCGTGCTACTATTCGATTAATTACTGAAATTAAAGTCGAATCAAAAGAGGAACATTAACTTCAAGTGTAATTTGATTATCTGTTGAATTCGTGAGAACCAACAGTATAACAGAGTAAACTAACTCAAGAATTGAATCCCGAGTCATTTATCTTGCACCTATCTAGTCAATTACCCTTATTTCTCTCATTGATATTTCTTCGTTGATCATCTGCTGTCTTTTGTGATCAATTGTTAATTGCTTAATTTTTAGCAGTTAATCATAGTAATAGTCATCAAATAAAGTGTTAATTTTACGAAGATTCAACCTGAACAGACCTCTAGTTGAAGATGAATTTGAAAACAATATGCCCTAGCCTAGATGATCACTTGGAGACTATGCCAGGAAAGTATACAACCAAGGAGTATCTAGTGTACGACCCCCTCCGATCGCAAAAAATAATTTTGAGATCAAACAAGGGCTACTTCGGACCATTCAGAACAATTGTGTCTTCTGTGACAAACCCAATGAAGATTCAAATACTCATTTGTTGGATTTTGATTAGAATATGAATACCTTCCAGCAAAACAGTGTATCAAAAGATGCTATCTACTTAAGGACATTCCCTTTTTCACTAAGGGAATATGCTAAGCACTGGTTGCGGAGTTTGCCGACTGGGTTAATTCAAACATGGGAAGACATGACAAAGAAGTTCCTTTAAAAATATTTTTTCAGCAGCAAAAACAGGGAAAATTCTAAGAGAGATCCACAACTTCGAGCAGAAAGAGTTAGAAACGGATGGGAAAGATTTAAGGATATTATAATAAGATGTCAGCATCATGGAGTAGATTTGTGGATGCAACTTCAAGATTTCTGGGATGGTCTGACACCCTCTAGTAGGAAGATGCTAAACAACGCAGTTGGAGGTCCTCTATGAAGAAAACTCCCGAAGAGATAGTAGCAATTTTGAATGAATTATCTGAAGATGCAAATCAATGGCCTGCAGATGATAAACATAGAATAAAATAAGCCATAGCCAACCATCATTTGTTTGTGATTTCTCTGGAGTGGGTTATCCAACACATGAGTGTCAGGCCTCAGCTGGAGATGAAGTGGTAAATGTTGTGGGAAGCTTTGATACCGGCAACTACCAGAGTGGTAATAATTTTAACTCTGTGGGGCAGAGGAACCTATGCTTTTCTTGGAGTTCACAAAATGGTAGTCTGAACTTATGGCAACAGAATAATCCGGGACCCCAAGGACAAGGAGCTCCAAGATTTTAGAATCAACAGAGGCAGCAATACCAGCCTCCACATTCTAAATAGTCTAGGATGGAAGATCTAATGAAGGCTTTCATTATTAAGACGGATGAGAGATTTGAAGCTCATGGTGCAGCTATTCGAAACTTAGAGAGGCAAGTGTGGCAAATTGCTAATATGTTATCTGAGAGGTCCAGAAACCCTCCATGCGGATACCTAAAGAAATCCAAAGGAAACTATAAATGCAGTGTCTTTGAGGAATGGCAAAGTATTGCAAGATCCATTGGTAGTAGAGAAGAATGACTTGATGGGAAATCAAGTTAAGAATGAAGGAGAGCAGAAAAGTGATGAGCATTGTCGGAATGAAGTCAGTGTGGAGCAAGAGGATGATATGAAGAAGAAGAAGAAGAATAAATCTGAGGTTCCAACAAGGAAGAAGAAAGACAAACAAAGAAGTAATGAGGAGATCGAAGAGAGTAAATATATGCCTGCTCTACCTTTCCCTCAGAAGCAAAGAAGAGAGAAGTTGGACAAATAATTTGAGCTTTTTCTAGAGGTACTCAAGCAGGTTCATATGAATATACCTTTCACAAAGGTGCTCTCATAGATTCCAGCTTATGCTATATATACAAAGGAAATATTGTCACAAAAGCGAAAAGTGGAAGAGACATCGGTGGTCAAGCTCACAGAGCATTATAGTTCCATTTTGTAAAACAAGCTCCGTAAGAAATATGGAGATCCAGGGAGTTTAACTATACCTTTCTCTTTAGGAAGTACTAATTTTAAAAAATCTTTGTGTGATTCGAGTGCTTCCATAAATCTTATGTCTTTGCCTATTTCAGGAAATTGGAGGGAGAGATTGGAGAAACCAGGTTGATACTTGTGTCCTTGCAGCTGGTGGATCCGACCACAATCATACCTGAAGAAATAATGGAAGATGTGCTAGTTCGGGTGGACAAGTTTGTGTTCTATGTGGACTTCATTATGGTAAACATGGAGGAGAATAAGGAGGTCACTCTGATTTTAGGAAGACCCTTCTTGGCTACGGACAGAGCAATTCGGTATATTCAGGAAAGGCAGCTCATTCTCAGAGTGGGGGAATAAAGGTTGATCTTCAAGATGGAAAGGGAAGGGGGG